>JAQMYJ010000002.1:20297317-20316180 GCA_030014305.1 Clarias laeviceps | reverse complement strand
TCCAACACAATGGGCAGCACATTGAACACATTTTATAACTTATTTATAACATTTTATAACTTAATTAATAAACTTGTCCGACTTCAAAATGGCCACCATGGTCACCACCCATCTTGAAAATTTGTTTCATGAACCTCACTGTTTAAGCCTCTTATTTCCACTGAAAAGCAGACAAAGACATCCGAGCCAACTGTGTGCTTCCAACTTTGTGTCAACTGTTTGTTTATATATTTGGTGTTTACTTGGTCCTACTGCACATCACATTTATATTCTAAACATAGCTTAGAAGACACGGTTGATAAGAACTCCCATCTCTATCCAGAGAATCAAATCATTTAATTCAGCTCAACAAATAAGAGTTGACTCTTTCAACTCCTACTGTAAATCTCACTGGTCACTCACCGTTGGTGGAGAGAAGAAAGTAAGCTGCATTCTGTTGAGGCAGCCATCTTATTTTGTTGATCTTCTCCTCGATCTCGAGACTCTTTAGGTAGTCGAACTCCGGCTCGTGGCTCTGAAATGTGCTGTAAACATTGTACTCTCCTCTTCTTTGAGGTTGGTTCTTACTCTAGATGAGAGATTGCGAAAGTGCAATTACGTGTCACAGACTGGTTAGGGTACGGTATCTACAGCTGAAGCTGGCACTTAATTGTAGACAATAAAGATTACTGACTGGCTGTGGGACCAGGACGTCTAATTGAGTAGCTACCAAACTGAATTAAGCATAATGCAGTGGTAATGCGGCATATAAATGTATTCATGGTCAATGAATACGTAGCGGATTAGAGTGGTTTCCTGTCAGCCAAAAGAATCAATAGATGTGGAAATTGCTATAGCAGGACATTAAGGAGAACATGAAGCTGACCTTCACTTTTGTGTGTTTTAAAATTGTTGTTGCGTGAAAGTAGTAGTATGTTAATTAATTATTACTAGATTAAGTCCTGATCATTTTATACATGGGCAAATGCATACATTAATAAACGATATAACAGCCATTCAGTGTTTGCAGAAGAAACTCCAGGATGATCAGTGTTCATTCTTGCATTTACCTCCTGCTCCCTCTGGAAAACCACCACACGTCCTCCCTTGTCCCCAGTGGCCAAGAGCTCCCCTGTTGAGTTGAACTCAACCGTAGAGATGATGTCAGCTGCGACACAGACAGAAAGAGCAAATGAGAGAGAGAGAGAGAGAGAGAGTTCAAACACACTCCCACTGTCTAGCAGGCAGACAAAGATAGAATTACACTGTCGCGCATTCAGTCTGACTGAAGAACGGCAAAACTACTGGCAGTAGTCGAATCAGATTACACCGCATAAAGAGAAAGTGTTAGTGGAGGAGTAACGTTATTAAGTAAATGTTACATCTCAAACACTTGTAAGATTGTTCTTTAGTAATCCAGCACTTCATCACGTGCCACATTAGGATGCAGTCCACACTTAGAGCCGGAGCCCTTTTGTGATTTGGGTAAGCAGGCACGCTCATAGCTTTAGGGGTTTAACGGTGTGCAAACATGATACTGTGTATTCAAGATGTCTCCAAACAAGCCGGAGAAGCAAGCAAAATAAAACAAATATAAACCTATAATCGGACAAAATTGATCTTTTTTAATACCCAATATATTGCAGAAAATAGGTTAAAAATGTCTTGTCAGTCGATCTGAAGTTCTGATCCTGGAAAACATGAAACATAATCCTCCAAATCACCTTGCACAAGGCAGAATTCAACAGACTATAATCCCCTTTTTTAATCAAACCACTCGAGCGAGCAGTTCGAAAAGATGCAGGTGGTTGGCGTGACGTGGTTTGGAGGAAACACATGTTAGTCTTCGGCCCTCCCGACTGAGTCGTAGTAGTAGCTTAATGTGGGAGC
The DNA here is from genome assembly GCA_030014305.1 of Clarias laeviceps. Taxonomy (NCBI): domain Eukaryota; kingdom Metazoa; phylum Chordata; class Actinopteri; order Siluriformes; family Clariidae; genus Clarias; species Clarias laeviceps. The sequence continues at coordinate 20,314,311 of JAQMYJ010000002.1, read as the reverse complement.
CCCCTAGTGATGGGGAGGAATTGAATACGACTAAATTAGGGAAAAAATTGGCACTAACCAAACAGATTACTGAAAAACACTTAATAACAAAGATTTCCAAAAAGAAAATTACCCCTGTTTTGTTAACCACATATTGCCACTCGAAAGCAAATACACAAAGAAGGAATAATGGTTTATTTGGCATTGATTACACCATAGCTGAGAAACAGTTATAGAAATACTTTTAACTTTTCATTGACATTATGAAATCAGCAGGTTTGTGCAGCCACACACCCCAGTTCTACTTTTCAAATATCTCATTATATTTTCCTTAAAAGTGTTTAAATAGAAAATACAATGAGTCCTATAATGACAGCATCCACAGGCTGCCTCGAGTCAGATATCACGAATCTGAACAGACCATAAAAATAAAACAAATCAGAATAATAATTTCACCCTGTGGAAATGTGTCTCTAGCAGTACGCTCATGAAAAATGGAGAAGCATAAATGTAACATTGAGACAGTGAAAGAGGGAGTGAGAGAGAGAGAGGGAGCTTTCCTACTCACACCCCCACAGTGGATTTAAAGCTTGGTGAATGGGGGGATGAGAGGAAGCTGTTGCCATGGAAACCACTTCCATCACGGTTCGGTGAGGTGTATTACGTCGCGATGTGTGACTTCAGCGCATTTCCTTGCTTGAGTGCTGTCAAAACATCCAGAGCAATGAGAGCCATGAGGGCTTTTCATTATTCCTTCCACTACACTGACAAAAAATGATTTATGTATCAAGAGATTTCAATTAAGGGCAGAATTTCAAGTTTAACAAAAAAAAAAAAAAAAAAAGATAAATAATGGTATTAAATTAGTATTTTTAGGTTAAACTTCTACTTTTTTTTACATTTACAAGCTTAATATTTATTGCAGTAAAACAGACATAATATCAATATGTAAAAACTACACCGGACGGCACGATGGCGTAGCGCTTAGCACTGTGGCTTCGCACCTCCAGAGTCGAGGGTTTGATTTCTGTCTCATGTGCGTGGAGTTTGAATTTTTTCCCCGAGCTTGGTGGGTTTCCTCCGGGTACTCCGATTAGGGTAAGTTGCGTCCCAAATTGCCTGTTGTGTATACTGTATGTGTATATGTGTGCCCTGCGATAGCCTGGTACCCGGTCCAGGGTGTACCCTGCCTCGTGCCCAAAGTCTCCTGGGATATGCTCCAGGCCTGGACAATATAATGACTTCACATTGATATTGCCATAAATTGTCACAATAGACTGTTTTGAAATATTCTTGACATTGTGATAATTTGATATATTTAATATTTTTAAAAGGTAATTGTATAAATGGTTATAAATGGTTAAAACTAGAAGCAAATTTGAAATTACATTTATTCAGTTTATAACAAATTTGTTTCTTAACACAACATTACTGAATTACTGGCAGTTTGTGAGCAAACAAAATATCATAATACGTGTATTATAAAAACCTGTTGACGAATCGTGATGTAATATTTTTGCCATATCCCTCACCCCTAAGTTTAAGACCTGCTGAAAATGCAGTCTGATTATCAAAGGATCAGACTGCGCTGACCTTTGCCAATCTAAGATATTTCTTTCTTTCTCGCGTTGCTGCGGCTGATCTGACTCAGCTGCGATAATAATTGCACAAACCATATAAAATCCATTTTTTTAGAACCCTTTATGAGAGGTTTTATTTTGCTAAGCACACTCACTCTGACCTGATACCAGCTTTAGGGGTATAATAGAGTGTAAATGCGGGTGGTGATGGAAGCGGGATTGAGGGGATTATCACTGGGGGGGACCTGCTGTTTCCTGGACATGAGGGTGAATGTCTGGGGATATAAACAGGCATGATGTGAATCCCACATCCAACCAGTGGCGAATTGGGTAGCATAACCTTAATCCCCTACACACAAGCGAGCATAGATGTATGAGACACTTGATCCTGTCATTTATATAAATCTGACCCTGTTTATTTTTGGGGGAGGGGTGAGGGGGGATGATGAAGAAACAAAGAGACAGATCATAGATGATACATCAGGCAGCATGTTCTATAGAAGTGGAGAAGAAAAGCATGGTAGAGATGAAATCATACTCGTGAGTACAATTGGAAGCCACTATGCAAATCAGATCGCCCAGGAGTCTTTTTTTTGCATTAAATGTGTTTGGATCAGCAGAATGCTAAGAAAAGGCTGCATCCTTGACGTAGATCAGATATACAGTTATGCCTCATTATCAACACATTTGACTAGCATAATCACTAAAAGCTCTAATGAGCTTGCTGTGTCTCTGGTATTCCGTCTTCTCCTCCCTTAAGGTAGACATGTGCAAATCAGACACTAGGGATCTGCTCATGCTAGACGTACAGATCCTATCCGGTTAATGACTGAGGAACATGTGTCCTCAGGTGACCCATTTTCTGAACAGATATAGTACAGCACCTCAGCACTGTGTGTATGAATCCTCGAGGCAGCCAGGCTAAAGGTTTTCAAGTCACATGACAGCATACTGTCTTGGTAAGATCCTTGACAGAAACAGCAGCTGCTCATCTCTTCCACAATGGAAAGTAGGTTACCGTGCCAACCTGTCCTATCGCAGCATCTCTGCCGGGTGCAGAACATGTATCGGAGGTGCCACCCAATTACCGAGGTGGCTAAGGGAAGAAAAAAAAAAAGCCTGAAATGGGAAAGAACATCCTTACACCACAAGCACCATAACAGACTCCAATCCCCATTTATTTACCCTTCTACTGTATTTAGAAGTACACTGACCTTCGAACCAACAAAATAAACACATGATTAAATCACTGGGATCTCAAAGGGAACTCAGACCAGGTTAAGCCGATGAGGACTAGCGAATGGAAGTGAAACCGACATGGTGACTAAATTAAAAAGGAATATAATATGACATGATATTCTAAATGGATGAGATTTGAGGTCATTGTCAACCTTCAGGAAAAACAAAGAGGATGTGGATCCCTAGCATTGCATGCAGTATGACAGGAGAGAGGAGCTGATACTGCAGTATGTAGGTCACCGTGTGTCTGCAGATACTCAACAGCACCACCGAGAACACTTCCACACATTCAGACACATACTGTATGATTCACCAACGCTATAGCCACCCAATGCAAAAATAGCGTTTATTTTTTCCCTTCTGTTTAGTTGTGTAATCAGAATCGCAGGTATTAAGATGGAAGCTGGAAGGATGGTGGGTGGCAGAGCACATTATTAAACCTTGGCCATGGCTCCTGAGATTAAAACACTTCTGCTGAGCTCTGCATGTCCAAAGGATCAGGCTGCAAAGAAGATTCCATTCAAACAGACATGCGCAAAGAGACACGCCTGCCAACATGGAGCTTTCAGGCACAGGTGCTACTGAGGCTTGGTCTGCTGTGCTGTCTGTTAGAAAAGTGAATCTACCTATTTACCTATTTTATAATGGTGGCTGTCAAATTGTCATAATGCCATCCTTTAAGTGAAAATTGAGATGATTGCATTCGGACTTCACTAGTTCTACTTTCACCCACATTCCTCTGTTCGGTATTTCTGTTCAGTGGTCCTGATCTGGTGAGAGCCCAAACTGCACAAGCTAATTGCACTGTATAATGGGATGAAATTGCAGAAATTGTCACAAACACAGTAGACGGAAGGAAAAATTATGTAAATGAGGCTTTTCTGTACGTTTGTTCTTAACAGCCACAGCGAGCTACATTCCTGAGCTCTGTGGGAAAATAAAATGTAAATACAAAATAAAAAGTGTATTTTTATTCATAAGGTAAACTTAATTTTTACCTAGTTTACATAAGGTAAACCTAGTTTACGTAATAAACCTTTTCACAGTCTGTGTTTAAATTCTGTTAGTGAACAGAGTATGAAACTCACTTTGCCAGGGAAGTGCACTGCCTGGTCAAAAAAGAAATTCACACACTGTAATATTTTATTTGACAGCCTTTAGCTTTGATTATGGCACACGATGGTTTTCCTTTTTCTAGAAGCACTTTTTCAAAAGAAAACATTTTTTTTCTCCTGGGACTCCAGTGATGTGACAAAATGGTAATTTACTACATGCAGGTTGTCAGCTGACTTCATTTTATTGCCACATAACGTTGCTGAGCTTAGACCTGACCAACTGAAGCAACCCCAGATCATAACACTGCCTCCAGAGGTTTGTACAGTGGGCACACTATGTATGATGGGGGCATCGATTCATGAGCTTCCCTTCTTACCCATCACTCTGGAACAGGGTGAGTCTGGACTCATGTCCTTTTTTCATTGTTCACAAGTCCAATCTTTATGTGAAGCCCTTTTTCCAGTTACCCTCACTAACAAGTGGTTTTCTTATGGCCACCCAAGAGCTCTTAATTCCAGTAGTAAACATGGGTGTAATTTCTACAGTTGATTTTTTAACTTCAATTCTTTTGAATTTGTTTTGTACATGTCAATGACATTTCTTCTGGTTCCAGCACTATCCTTCCATGTTTTAATGATGCTTTGGACAGTTCTTAACCCAAATCCAGTAAGTTTTATGTTTTTTTTTCTTTTGCTTGAAGCTGGCCAATAATTTGACACTTTTCTAAAACTGCCACTTGTTCCTGTCCAGGCAGTGTATTTTTGCAATGAACTTTAACAATACTTGTTAAACCTTCTGATTATTAAAACCTAGTAAAAAGCATAGTTTCGTCTTCAACTTGAGGAAACAGACTTTTGCGAATCTAATACCTAATCTTTGGTCATCTTAATTTGGTCAGACTTATTAAATACATTGTGAATGCTAATTAATGTATTTAAATAAATTTCACTCTGTAATATTTCACTTTTGGTTAAAAAAAAAAAAAAAAAAAAAAAAAAAAAAAAAAAAAAATATATATATATATATATATATATATATATAAAACATGGATGCAGACCTACAGACTAGAAAATAAACAGACTAGTAAGTTTAATTGGTGGACTGCCAGTATTTTTGTGCTCATATTTTATTTTCACTCTCACTTGTGCTGATAGATTCTCAGTCAAACTGTATTTCTACGCTCGCTCCATTCCAGCCAATCAGAGGCTAGAGGAGGGACAATACCAGCCAATCAGAAGCTGGAGGGGGTGCTTTCTGTATCAAACCATTATATTTTATTCTTTTGTTTATTATCTCATGCAAACGTTTATAAATTTTTTATTCATCTTCTATCTTACCCTGTACAGGTTCAAACTACCTAACAAACGCTGTGACCTTTACCGTATGCTAATAAAAATAATAATGATATAAACTAATGTGATGCATGTGATGATCAAGTACTGTAGTTGTCTGAGTGTCCAAAAAGCACAGGTGCTATTTATTAGGTATTTTTATTTATTAGTGTTAAAATTTTATTTGTGTTCATCAGCTTTTAAATGATTCACTTTAAGGTTTCTAAACTAAAAAAAAAGTGACCTTTTTATGGCAATAAGTATCGTGATCTCCATTCCCATGGAGAAAAATCATTTTAACAAATCTCGTGCAGCCCTACACAGCACAGCACAATTTACAGTAGTAAAATAATGAAAAATGCAGGATAATATAGTTATTACTGTAACAGAATATCTGTGAAAAGAACTACTAGACTTGGTGCCCAATACCTTTATAATGTTTGTTTTCTGTTCGCTCTTCTTCTATCCACTGAGCAACAGGAACTTGCTGGGAAGATGAGCTCAGTGGAATTTTATTCTGATCATTCGAGCACAATCACGTCCTCCTGTGAGGTTTTCACACTGGAAAATGACGCCAAATCAACCAATCAATCTCTCTCTCTTAATTCACCCTACAACAAACACGTGTTAAAGCCACTGGACTGCTGTGCTACTAGTCGCTCGTGCTTTGTAACATTTATCGGGAATATCGACCGACTCCCCAATCAGCAGACGTCTCCGCGAGTCGATGTCTGGCTATTTCAAAAGCGGAGAGATAGAAAGGGCAGCTGGTGGGCCAGCAAACACAGCGGGTCTGGACTCATTTCGGCAGACGCGAGCCGTGATCTGAGAACAGTGCACACTGGGGTAATCATCTCTACCACCTGCTGATCCCAAACGCTGTGGCTGCTGGCTTACTATTGCACTTCCTAGACGTGGGGGCCTCTGTCTCGACAATACTTTGCTGTGTAGAGAAGAGAGTAAAAGCCAATTAACCCCGTTTCTTGGAGAGAAAAAAATGGAAAATGGTAGAATTGAACAAGAAGTGTGGGGATGTGTGTGCGGTGTGTCGGGGTGTGTGGGGGTTAGGGTTAGGGTTAGGGTTAGGGTTAACCCAGGGCTAACCCTAACCCTAACCCTAACCCTAACCCTAGCTAGTATTGGCCTTCTTTTCACACATCATTAACAAATATCTAATTTTCCCACAGATGTGCAAAACACAATGAAGTGTGTAAAATATACATTGAATACAAAGAGAGAAAGCGGAGAAGCTCAGTAAATGAGGGTACTGTTCATCATACACCAAAAGGTGTGTGTTTGTGTGTGTGAGGGTGTCTGTCTTTGTACAATGCGTCTGCTCAGTTCATTTACAAGGGTTCGGCTTTTCAGACGTAATGGTGAAGCAAGATTTTTTTATTTCTCATTATTGTTCCCATATGGGGTATATCCCACAGTAAAATTTTTGTGCACCCAGCAGTGGATAATGTGTCCAAGAAACCCCCACCCACCCACTCTCTCTCTCTCTCTGACCCACAATATTTTCGCCTCAGTTTTCTCCTGAATAATCAATGTGGCCGAGAGATATTTCTTTTTACGACCGAAATCTTAAACTGTAGCCTGGGGAGATTTGTGTTGGCAGTCTTGTTTGCTGCACTTCGCCCCCCCCGCCCCCCTTCTCCACCAAAAGCCCCCCAAACTCTTTCATTCCAGTAGTAGCAATAATAACACTGACTCGTTCGGTACAGCGTGCGGCATTAACCGTTAGTGAGAGGTCGGGTGTAAATTGTGCTGGCAGGGTGGGTGTATGAGTATCAGCCCCCATCAAACTATACATGTCTGCATGTCTAGGCTGTGTTCTGAGTGCTCAGGGACCGTGCTGCTATTTTTACCAGCGTGGCTTCACTGAGAACACTATATCTTAGACCAAGTAGAAAGAAAAAAAAAGAAAAGAGATTAACATGCAAAGGAAGATGAAAATAAATAAATCTAGCATATTAATCTCCATGAATATTGGTGCTGTTCAGCCTTGTTTAAAACGTAATCCATCTCTTTTAATCATACGTTAATGATAATGTATTCTATTTCAAAGCAGTAGACAAAAACAAATCCTTCAAACGGGTCTAATAATATATCTAGCAACAACAGTAAGGCATGCTAATAAATATTTCATCAGCTCATTATTTAAGCCTTGTCTACATACAATTGAATAAAACTGGGGGTAAGAATTGCTGGTTTTACGAGTGCTGTGTTACACTTCAGCTCATACGCCATAGCTAATTAAAAAAGTGTGATTTTATGAACTGGGTTCGAGAAAACCAACCAAATTTTCAGATATACCCCGATCAGCAAAGAAGATCTTATTTACGCTCTATCAATACCTGTGCCGTATTAAATTATGGGAGAAAGAAATTGAATTACAGTGATTAAATAAAATGGTGAAAAAATGGCATCATTTAAGCTATAAACTGTATATTAATAGATCTGTGTTCAGCCATTTGGAAAGCAATCAATGGTTCTCCCTTAATCAACTATGTTAAAGATATATGATAAATAGTGATAAATAGTGTAGCTTAGTTACTATTACTATAGCTGTTAAACAATACCAAGCCCCTTCTATGACTGACCTTTAATCACTGACCTATTAGTATAACAGTTTTTAATTAAACATATAATGTCTTTAAGTATAAAAGCATTATAAGCCTTTGCTATTATCATTTCCCCGCTCCCTGAACCCTTTGAACAGTCCACAATACCACACCACAAATCCATCACTGTCGAGCCATGCATGCTACAGATGCTATGTCTGTGACGCACCTCATGATTGCATTAGCCATACAGCTGCAAATCCTTTTTCCAGCATGTTCTTAATCAGAAAGCAGGTTGTTTAGCACAAACGCAGGCATGACGAAATATGTAAGCATGTACGTTTTGGGCAATTAAGCCCACCATGCGCAAATGAAGATGAAAGCCAAGCCTCCTTAACAGCACCATCACATCAATCCTGCCGCTATTAGCCGAACGTCATCCTGACGGCACCTCTCTTATGCTAATGAAGAGCATTGAGTCTGTATTGCTGTCTCTGTGCTTTGAGTGTGCACGCTGGAGAATAAGAGATATGGGAATTTGTATCAATTCAAATGTCACGTTGACTCCATTACTGAAGAACTCATTAAGCGTGGGAATCGAACCATTTAAAAATCTATCGTTTGACCCTGAAATTTGTTTGTTCTATTTTTTTTCTCATTGTGTGGTTAAACTTAATTTAAATACACAGATGGAAACAGACGTCCCCAAAAACTATACTTTATTCTAACCTAGAGGTTTCACAAGGCCTGCATTCATTGTTTTCTTTGAAAAAATAACGCAATAATGCAACATATTTAGAGAATGATCAAGTGCAAAAGGGAAAAATGCCAAGAAAGAAAATATGAAAATATGGAAAGAATGCTGCATTTTTGTAGAATCGTTAACTCGACTGGTTCCACCATACCGATTCAATTAAGTAGCCTAATGAGCTATACTACCACATATGCTAGCGGATTTGAAATCCATATAACCAGCTCATCCAAAATAGCTTTTTTGAACAGCTCACATGCATTCATTCAGTTTATTAAAATAGCTGGAGCAGTGCTGGAAGTTTTTTTATATTTCAAAAAATAATATATAATATATTTATCCTACTACCAAAGTGGCAATACTCCTACTATATACCTATGTTACTTGAGAGAAAGCACTTACGACTCCCATGACTATCATTAGAATGAATGAATACCCTAGCCTCTAGTACAAAAGCAAATATTTGAACTAATTTACTTCAAATCAACACAGCTTTAAGAGGTCATTCATTAAATATTAACACTTCGGCAATATGTTAAATGTCTTTAAGCCCCCCACCATGATCATGTGCTAATTTGATTTTATTCTATACTGTTTAATACAAAAGGGAAACACTAATAGAGGGCATACTGGTAATTTCAGGCACATTTGCATACCTCATTCTTACCTTCTGTACCCGATGGGATGCCTGTCAGTACTTTATTAGGTCTGGGACTTTAGAAACCACTAGCAGGGTTACAAAGTTACCTTGTGAAATTGAATTACCTGAACTGTGGCACTTTAGTAAATTAGACAACGTGGTGTGGACGTGTTGGGGGTGTATTCTGCAAGGTCATCCTATCGGGTCATCGGATCACTTGCACCGATTGTGCAGAGAAAGGTCGGTTAAATCAGTATGATCATATTCTGCAATTTTCGAAAGGAATACAAGCAATTATCTGTGTGTACAGCCAAACCTCCAGTGTATTACACCGCTATCTGTTCAGCTACGTGCGATTCCACTGGAGAATTCCTCCATCACTTCAATCTAGGGCACCACCTAAAAATCCAGTCAGGCCTCTGTGTTTATTTCTATAGCAGAAAAGGCAACGTGTCAAAGTGCCCACGTCATTATAATATGAGGCATCCACAGCCTCAGGATGTCCACACTGGGGAGATACCGTTATCACGTTTGTTGTCCAGTCAGTGAATTACTGCATATAGGGCTGATATTAGAGGTGGGGGATGACGAGAACATAGACCTGGCCACTCTGTGAAATTTCACTCTATAATAATGTGAGTACTGCATGTAATAAGTCCTTAAAAGCAATAGGAGGTGGATTTACACTACAGCTGACAATTATAATGTCTGCGGCCTTTGTAAATGGAAATGGAAAAATCTTTATGTCTGATTACAGAGAATACGGGGGAGGGGGGATTAATGAGGCTGGCATGCAAGATTCAATTTATCCGTTAGGGTTGCGATCTGGACCTTATATATTATCTACTAAGAAGAATTCCCAGCCTCTAGATTGACCCTGAATAAAAAAAAACTATAGTGTGGTTTTCTAGAAGAAGCTATTGCCTTTATCTAATATTCCACTTAATGCAGCCAACCTCTAATGGGCGTTCAGTGTTCAATTCCGACTACAAACTCACAGAGTACCAGCATGCACATGCCTCAGACAGACAGTACAGGGCATTTACAACCAGTGGGGTACAGGCTGCTCAAGCTGTGCATGTATTTGTGAGACTAAGAGTTACAAGTTTGATTTACAGACTGGCCTGGGGCCCTCAGAGGGGTCATAAATGGTGAGTGTCTGTGTTTGCAGGCTGCTGATTGCATCTTTCCACTGGCTCAGTTTTATAGAAGCTCACATGGATTTTAATCAATGACCAGAAAGGTGCCTTCTTTTGACCCCCGTCTGAGCTCTGTGCACATTACATTGGACTGCATCCTCTCTTGAACCTACTGCCAATTTAAGAGAATGCAATACAAAACAATAATTAATAAAATAGAAAAAAAGCTCTTGTTTAAATATGACCTCAGGTTACTGCCTGTGTTTTTGTGCATGTTCTCCAACTGTCCATGTGGACTTCCTCTGTGTGTTCTCCATCCTGAAAGATGGATCAGTCCATGATGAATTGTTCCTTGGTGGGAACGAGTGGGTGAATGGTGTGCGTATATGGTGACCTGCGACGTCGTCCCATTCAGGGTGTGTCCCCACCTCACACCGTAACCAGGATGAAAATGATGGTTTACTTCTAATGCTATTTCACAGACAGCACATCGATTTCTGGTGCTTGCGCCGGGCCCTGTGAGTCTGCAACATCCAGGTTCTTCTAGACAGAGCTGCCTTTGTCTTTAAGATTATAATCTCAGAAAACATAATCTTACGACTAAATAAACAGTTATCTGATTTTCATTATGACGCCTGATTAATATGTAATTCAAATGAGCCACAACCACCACCACCATCATCATCGTTGCATCTAGGCTATTTATAGATTATCAGAGAGTTGATCTAGTACGTCTAGTATCATTCCTTTCATACCAGAGTGTCTGAGTGTCGACGCAAACACGGCCTCTAAATCTCTGCAATGCAACATCTGAGTCACTCTGCGAATGCTGAATGGTGCCATAGTGACACCCAAGATCGGAATGTGAAAAAAACAATAAAGGAGGCACATGATACCCTCTCTAGTGCACTTTAATCCCGTATAGAGCTCAGCACAATCCTTGCAATGGCGCAGATTTATCCCGAACTATTTGCGTCCAGATTTCTCACCGTATTATAGAAACGTGTACGAACGTGTAAGGCGGGGTCGTGTGTGCGCAACATGTATCCCCCAGTCCAGCCTCACTCAGCCTACCTGCAGAGATCCGTGCCTCAACCAGGGACCACAAATTCGGGTTACTTTCCACTCACCTTCTGTTGCATAGTTGTGATCCCGAAGGAAGCTGTTGTTGATCTTGCGGTTGTCACTCTCCTCCTCCATTTATGATGCCGTGAAATCGGAAGCTTAAGGCGGACATACAAGAATCCATCGTGGACGCAAACATCAGCATGCGATCGGCGGCTCCATCGCGCTGCGTCTCATGTCTACAGCATCTGTCTCGGAGTTAGATCAGCTGGTACCGGCTGGGGCTCGGGTCGCATCCACTGGATCAGATATGCGCTGAGATCAGCAAGGAATCTCCGAGTAAAGAACCAAGTGCTTAAACCAAGCGGAGGATCTTGACTTGAATATCTATATCTATATATATATTTGTAAAATTGAAAAAAAAAAAATGCTGGAAGAAACAGCACGAGACGGTGTGAATGAAGGGCACTGGAGGCGGAAATGGGGATTTGAGTTAAGACGGGATTTTCCACCTTCTGGAGCGCGGAGGGGGCGGAGCTAACGCGCCAAATCCTACAGCTCCTATAGCTCTCGCCTGGGATCTCTTCAGCTGAGCTATTACGAATTGTAATGGGATGGTGCAGACTAACTGCAGCCTGAGAGTGAAAAGAAAGACGAAGAAAAAATAAAACGATGCAGGACCCCTTGATCCCCCCCCCTCCACCTCCCCACAGCAGCGGCCGCAGTGCCCGAGTTGCCCCGCCCACTCACCGCGGCGCTGTCCAGCACTGAAGTGACAGCACGTGCTCATACGAGCACGCGCACACACTCACACACGCGCACAGACGTAGTGTGCACTACGCTGGATCTGACTAAAATCACTTCATAATCTTTTTGGGATTCAGTCAAGAACCGTCTAGCAGCACACTTTCACACCTTTAAAAAACACAGCATGATTCCTCATTTATTTTAGGAATGATCAGTAAGAAGGTCCAAATGCAGCGGCATGGTGGTGCTGTCTCACCACTCCAGGCTTTTCACTCATAAGCTTTGGTTACTGTCTTTGTGGAGTTTCACATGTTCTCTGGCATCCTCCCACCTCCAAAGAACATGCCAGTTGGTACATTCCATCCATCCATCTAGAAACCTCTGTAGTGCAACTAGGGGCCGTAGAGGCCGATGATGATTAACATTGTATTTATTCCCATTTTACGACTGTGGTGGGACCTCCGGTCAACATTCACACACTACGGGCAATTCAGATAATGCCAGATAACCTAATCCACATGTGTTTGGACTGTGTGAGGCAACCAGAATACATGGAGGAAACCCACAAAGCATGGGGAGATTCATGCACACACACTCCAAGGCAAGAATCTAACCACAACACTGGAGGTGCAAGGCGATAGTGCTAACCACTAAGCCACCATATTCGTTACATAAAGAGGGTTTGACAATTTACTATAAACAACTGCCTTTGTTTTATTGAAGGCTTATTGTAAGCTTTACACACCGACACCGATTACCATAAATAATGCATATTTTCTCTTAGGAAAAAAATGAAAGAAACACCACAGATGCTGATTAAAAAAATAAATAAATAAATAAAAAAATTCCATAGATTTCTTTTTAGTGCAGTGCCCCTCCTTAAAAAAGAAATCGCAGACCAGACACTGATTAATTGGATTATGAAGCTTGCCTTTGGCGCTTTAACACTGGGAAGATTTCATTTGCATGATGCTTTTAATATAAGACTCTGCAGGACACTGAACCTGTTCTTTAAAGCTGTAGTCTTTGGTGAATTTTATTAGTGCTTATCTCCCTGATGGCATTGCCTATAAAGAATCGGATTTGCAATTTAAAATTGCACATACTGCCCCATTTAACTGATGTACATTTGGTAAATTACTGCTCACTGCATGTACCTTTAGTACTGACAGTGTCTGGTAGATGAAATGACTCTGCTCACTAGTTAACGATCATATACAGTTCTCCAGAGCAAATGCAGGCCAGCATAATCAAAGTGCACGGCCTGGGAACTTTAGTGTGGTTAAATCATCATTAGTGTGTTGAACCCTGAAGTTTTAATGAACCATAAAATCTTTGGAAAACACTTTGTTTTAAGACATTTATGATGAATTTGAAAATGCTTTAGTATACTGCCAATTATAATCCCAGACAGCTATAACATCAACACCGCCACAAGGTGAACTGAACATTGATCACCAATTATACATCAGCAAACTGGTCACAGGATCATGGACACCCAAGGCACACGTCCGGTCCAACAGAAAAGCCATTGTAGCACCAACACATTACAGATCATAGAAAAAGTCAATGCTGGCCATGGGAAAGGCACCATAACACCCAGCAGGCAAAGAGCCCTGGCTGTTGGGCTGTTGGCCAGACCCCAATTTCCCCAGATCCCAATTTGATCAAGCACCAAGGGGGTGTGCTAGACAAAGACGTCCGATCCAAGGAGACTTCACCCTGCACCCAACGAATCCACTGCCAACATCCGGGTGTCAGACACCACAGCACACCCCCAGAGGCCCGGCAGAGCCAAGCTCAGATGGGATAGGGGAACCCAAAATTGGTTCTCAGTGTTAAGGGTTTTAATGTTATGGCTGATTAGTGTCTATGATCGTTATATATTTTACCCAACATACATAAAAATATAGTTAAGAGTTAGGAGTAAATGGGTCTAGCGTCGTGTCCAAGGCACAAAAGACCTTACGTGGTCTTTATTTGAAAGTTTAGTGTAATATATGAAACCCGATAGCATGGTGGCTTACTGGTTAACACTGCAGCCTCACACATCCAGGGTTGGGGGTTTGAATCTCGCCTCTGTTTCTTGTGTGTAGAATTTGCATGTTCTCCTCTTGGTGGGTATACTCAAGGTACTCCGGTTTCCTTTCATAATCCAAAGAAATGTACTGTAGGCTGATTGTTGTTTGCAAATTGTCTGTAGTGTATGTGTGGATGTATGAGTGGATGTGTAAGTGTGTGTGCTAGTATGTTGCAAAAGTTTGAGGTCAACAGTATTGTATCATCTCCTTACAGCTAGAGTGGAGCCAGACATCATACAGCAACCATCAGTTAACAATGACAATTTAGGAACAGAATATAAAACCCAGATTTTTAAATATATAGTTATGGCAACCACCCTTTACTATACACACACAGCAATTAAAAGGAGGTGAAAAAATAAATAAAAACTTGTCTAAATGGAGTTTAAGAGGTGCCTGACTAAGATAAGGTACTAGTAACTACACAAATGAAACAGCTACAATTTCCTGCACCCATGAGTGTGTAGTAGTTCTACCAAAATATGTATGAGACAAGGACGGGCCAGTGGTGCAGCGGGTAGCATTGATGCTATTCGGCTTTTTACTTGGTTTAACATCTATATGGACTTTTAGTGTTCTCCATTTGTCCATGTGGGTTTCCTCTTCGTTCTCTGGTTTCCTCATTGCCAGTAGATGGATTGCACACTCTTGTGTGAAGGAGTGTGTGAATATGTGCACATGATGTCCGGGTCTCTCAATCAGGCTATGTAAAGTGTAAGATGAAGGAAAACAAGTAAAAGAGAGTCAATTAGTAATACACAGAGTTGTATTCTCTGAGCAAATTTGCAAAAAAATCCTCTATTGCCTCTATTCTCTGCATTAGAAAACTCTCAATTTAGTCATTTCTAAGTCATGTTGCTGGCTTCATTTGTGTTTAAACTGTATTAGTTGTACAATCTCTTTTTTATTTAAACAATGAACAATTAAACAAGGTAGAACCTTTGTTAAACAAAAGCCTTCTTTCAAATGTTCTGCAGATTCTCTTACAAACATAGCAAAACCTGACCCTTCTCTTCAGCCTGCCTCAACCTTTATCATTATTTAAACAGGGTGGCAAAAATCAATAATTTTCTGTCAGGAAAGGGGGGAAGCTACAGCTGATGATAAATCCCACCTGGCATTTTATAATGATCAACAGGGTGGATTGGTATCTCGTCCGTCTGACTATGAAAAGATGCAGGGAGGGCCTGGATAGATAACAATAGATCAAAAGACCATGACTGAAATAGAACGCAAAAGAAATGTAATAAGTGTGAATAAAGATTTATTTATCTACGTGCGCAGTGTAATTAGAAAAGAATTGGAAATTAAGCAGGAGAGGCAGATCAAGATCAGAGGTACCGCGCTAATTACAACCTTCCTAGACATGGACTTCAGCACACATCACCTCACAGAATCATGCTGTTAAATAGAAGCATTTTGTTCATTTTTCCTAAACAATACAATCATATTCCAATTTCATATTTCCAATGTCATACAGGCTTAATGATGCAGTTTTTTTTTTTTTTTTTATACCTTGGACATCTGATGAGATAAAAAAAAACAAAAAACTATACGGTTTTGTCTGCGTCATTTTCAATTACATCCAAACTCCTATTTGCTCACCCGCTGACTGATGACTTCAGCCATGCAATGATGTGCATCACAGCAGCACAATACAACACGGGGAACGATTATACCATCATGATATTTACGTCATGGCCAATTTCTTTTATTGATATTTAGTAATAGCCTGACCTAAGGGCGCGTCTTAATACCTGCCGTCTCAAAAGTCAGACGTTATAGACTAGCAAATGTACTGTTCACTAATCGACAGAAGCCATGGCATGGTCTATCAATACTTCATTATTGATTTTGTTCTGAATGAACGGGATGTTCTGGTAAAATTAGTATGTTTATTTTTTTTTCCAGTCTGTTAATGGTTTGTGTGGGATGGTTATTACCAGTAACTAGAACACAAGCTTTCGTATAGCTGTTTGCTTGTACAGTTCTGTCAGACAGGGCTGTCTTTAGGTGTTCACAGTAATAGGATTTGCACGGCAGGCCATCTGCAAGACTTACATTTACTGAAACAAAATCTCTTTACAGGTGAGGAATTTTATGTGCTCGAGGTGTTTCCAAACACCATGAACACTGTGATGAGACTCTTAGTCTCAGTAACACATTTGAATGGTGAAAACGTTATAAAGAAGGTCGTACATCCATGAACGACGATCCTGGCCCAGCCTTGCTTGGTGGGTTGGTGGGTTGCTTGGAGCCCACTGCATTTGTTCCTATGAACATCGAGCGAATGGAAGTCCTGGTCCTGATCCTGGAAAAGCTGACAGATAACTTGTTGCCAGCTTGCAGAAGAGACGCATATGTCGGTGCACACAAAATTATTCACGAACATCACTTATACAGGAACTTGACTGGAAGTACCATCCTGACCTCGCTTCAAGCCTTTTCCCCATGTTTGGAACTCCATTAAAGGAGTTTCAGGGAGGCCAGCGTTTCAGACATGAAGCAATCGGCAATCCAGTCATGACTCCAGTGTACTGAGAAAACTTTCTACCTTGATGGTATCCAAGCACTAGTGAAATACTGAGATAAGTGCATTAATGTAGCAGTGGATTATATAGAGAAATAATGGTAGTTTTGCCTCCTATAAATCTTAAGTCCAGGTTTGACTTGTAATTTATAATAAACTGTCAAAACTCACAGTATAACACCAGCTCACATTATCAGTGATGTAAACTACGACTGAAATACAAACCGGATTCCAAAAAAGTTGGGACACTAAACAAATTGTGAATAAAAACTGAATGCAATGATGTGGAGAT
>JAQMYJ010000002.1:20274740-20297217 GCA_030014305.1 Clarias laeviceps | reverse complement strand
TATAAGCTATATAATTAGATGGATGAGAGTGAGGGAAGAAAAATAGAAAGCGCAGTAGAATTAGATGTGGGTAATTTTTTTGTTTTATTTATTTTTTCTTTTGGTCGAATGCATTAAAGGGCATTCGACCAAAAGGGCAGACGAGTTTATACATAATACCATTCCATTTACAGCAGTGACCAAGTCACTCCATCTCTCTGTTCCTCATGACATTTGCACTTTATCAGCTTAATACATGGATGCATACTGCATGATGACAGCCCATCAATGCAGCACCCTTTTTAAATCATAAGCCAGCATGTTGCTCATGTCATGTGCAAATATCCAGCATAAACAAATTTATGCGTTTACACACGGGCATGCATATTACCACACACTCACACACACTCACACACACACACAAAACGCTCAAATACAAAGTACGTAACACAAAAAAGGTTTCCATTCAGTGTTTTGTAGATGAGGTTTCTCCTCAACTCCGAGTATCTCAGCGCTGGCACGGCTCTGAGAGAAAATACTTTACCATCACACTGGTTGCTAGGAAACTGCTGGTGGTGCAACATTGCTATGCAGCACAAACGCTGTCTGTATAATTGGATCATTAAAAATCATAAACATCATAATTTCTCTCATATCCATCCCGATGCACTTCAAACAGATCCGAACATCCTTTCCAACAATGAGGTTAACGGCCTGGACATTTAAAATTAGCACTGAAATTACTTGCTTATTTGATTATTTGAAGTGAGAATGTGCTATCATGGGTAGCAAGGCTGACATCACTGTAAATATGATTTTAATAAGGACTACGTTCCTGGGACTTTCCGAATGATTTCTTAAGCGCAATGTATAGGAAGGGGGCTTTTGCTCAGTAATTATTCTAATTCCAATTTCTGTACACTGGATGGATTTTACATCATACCAGTGAAATGATAATGCATGATTATACATTTAATAATTTTAAAAAAAGATAAAACGCATGTGGAGGCAGGAGACGAGCTGTCACTCCTTTTTTTTTCACCCGCTGTCTAAATTTCCTCCATTACTGTAATTTCTTAATTGTACATAGTCTCCTGTAGCTATTATCTGTAATCACAGCCATTGCTGATTGCTATTTTGCCTCTCCATATCCCAGTCTGTCGACTGCTAAACCTTAAAAAAAAAAAAAAAGAAAAAAAGCTTCTTCACACTGGAAGTCAAAAAAGCAGGAGCCTGTCTGGGTATAGCTCGAGTCTGATGATGAATATTTCAACAGAGTGGAGGCAGATGTAGAAAACAGAGTGTATGCCTACAAGCCATGTTCTAGCAAGCCGTCTATGAGCATTACCATAATACTATGCATTTTTTTCCTCTGCTCATCCCAATCTCTCCTGCCCCCGACACACACCCTGTAATCTGCAGGACAATCTCATTTGGATGAGCAGCTGCCACCGGAGATCACAGGGAGGTAGCCAAGCTGTCGACAGATGACCTGGCTCTGACCATCCGCTCTGGTTTTCTTGATTTCTCGCCCTGTCTTACTAAATTTCTCGCTTCCCCCTCCTTCTCATACTTGAAACTTTCATTAAACCCCAACCGTCTGAAACCCAGGGGTTGTTTAAGATATGTAATGTTTCTAAGATGAGTAGAATACTCCCTCTGAGACATAAAAGCTCAATTTTACTTCAACTTTTCTTTTGATTTGGCTGATTTCAGATCAGTACAGTAATACAGCAATCATCTAACTCCTTACAGATGCAATACAATGCAAGCATGCAACATGAAATAGTGACAAAATGATCCACGATCACTTGGCCTTGATCTCGCAAAAAGATGGGCATATGTAGCAGCAGTGTGTGAGAGAAATATTGGTGTTGGGGTGTGAAGAAGAACCCCACGCTACAGTGAGCATGAGTGACGGACACGAGTGGTCTGTGCCATATGGTGTTCATCATGTTGTAGCCAGAGACACAGTGCTGTCCTATCAAGAGGAATACATCTGACTGGGAAATCCCGCAAAAAAGCGTGTCTGGGGTGTTCATGAGGAGCGTAAATGTAAGACAGAACATGAGACTGAAGAGATGTTGTTCGTGGCAATCTGCGTTGTAATTTCAATAATTTCTTTACAACAGCAGTGCTGAATTTTGATGAAAAAGGTATTGATTTAGTAGTGCAGGCACTTTGTAATACGATAAACACTGTTTCCGTAGTAACAGATCGGTCATAAGGACTTTTATGCACCACATATTTATATATATTTAAAAAATCCACATTTATGTCTTATGGACTTCACAAGAGAGAAACATAGAGGCTGGTCCATTATTTCCTCTATGATGTAAGTGAGAACAGGAAAGAACCTGTCTTGCGTATGTTCCAAAA
The DNA here is from genome assembly GCA_030014305.1 of Clarias laeviceps. Classification (NCBI taxonomy): domain Eukaryota; kingdom Metazoa; phylum Chordata; class Actinopteri; order Siluriformes; family Clariidae; genus Clarias; species Clarias laeviceps. The sequence goes on along the minus strand of JAQMYJ010000002.1, from coordinate 20,294,859 downwards.
CATGAAATGTAAATATAAATGGTGGGCTAGTCATTTGAATATAATAGAAATGAAGTGCTTTGGTATGTGGTCTCAATGGAAAATGATCAACTTCATGTGGTTATAATAATCATAATTGATGTCAGGCCACATGATGTCAGGTATCACCCTGTCATTAAAAATGGTCTAACATGTTCCATCCATCTTGTGTAGGCATTTGGGAGCACACTCCACTATAGACAGTTAGCTTACAACACATCTTTGGACTGAGAACCTGGAGGAAACCAACACCGAGAACAGGGACAACACCCCCCACCCCCACATACGTACACGCATACACACAGATTAGAGTCAATATTCAAACCCCCAACCCTGGAGGTATGAGGTGACAGGGCTAACCACTACGCCACTGTGCTGCTGACTTACACATTCAATTAAAATAATGAATAATAAATAATGGATTGTATATTTTATAGTAATTACACATGAAAAATAGATTTAGTGTTTGGATATACGTGGTGGGTGAACAGTAACTAGACATAAAAAATTGTACATATACTTTATTATATAAAAAATGAAGGTTAAATCTTTAAATTTCAACCTTGGCACCGGTGGTGTCAACCAGTTTCCTCAAACAGCCGGGGTTGGTATCCAAAATCTTCTGAAGGAAGTCGTTTGAGATATTGCTGAGAACCTCCTGAAGTTTTCCAGTGTGTGAGACTTTTTGGTGTACGCCTCCTCCTTTGCGTAGCCCCACAGGAAAAAAAGAATGAGTGAGATCCGGACTTCTTGGAGGCCATTCATGAGGTCTATATCGTCACAGGGAACATTCTGGAAAATGCTGGTCTAACCACACATGCACCATAGAGTTGTGCAGAAGTTCTACAGTCTTTAAATAATGCCTAGTTAATTTTCACCCACCCTGTACATACTGTATTCTGTTTGTACATTAGTTGGCTATTTTGTAAAGTATAGACCATCAATGTTGTTTGAACAATTTATCAGCTCTGCTTCACCTTCCCCACCTGGACAAAATCAAATGGTAGAAATGGAGCTCAGTAGGATCTCAGCACAGCAATGACACTAAGATGATGTGTGTGTGTGTGTGTGTGTGTGTGTGTGTGTGTGCTTTTGGGACAAATGTATGAGATGCAACAGTGTTGTTTAAAAGCAGGCCACTTATCAGACACATCCACCTTGTTGGTTCTTGGGTTACAGTTTAGTAGATTATAGCTCATATGTTTCTGTTAACTTGTCTATATGTCCTCTGGCTCATCATCAGTGTCAGCCTCTGACCACAGGATTGGTGCTGGATGGATATTATATTGCTTACAGTCACAGCTAGAAAGATCTCAAACCACATCCACCCAAATATTACATATTTCTGGATCCAATCAATAGTCCTTATAAAGCCTTACCTGCCTGAAGAGCTTACCTAACACTACCATCTGCTGGCTTAAAGAAGCACTAAGCAAATAAAATCAATGACAAGATGAACCTCTAGAGGGCACTACATCCTCACCATTGCATTACACACAGTAGTACAGTAAGGTAATGGCCGATGACGAGTCAGAAGAAAAGCTTCAATGCATGTTGGTATAGATATTAAAAATCCAAAATCTCTTAGAGAATAGCATTACACTGCATTCACATCACTTTCATACTCCCACTGAGTCCACAGGTCCAGAAAGACATCATTCATGAGGATCAGAATAAAAATGTGTCATTATAAGATAAAGGTGATCAGTCATAATGACTTATTGTACTGTTTTGCATTAACGTTTCCCTCTAAGGTGACAAAAGGACTGTCCCGAGCCACTTCCTTCATTTAATTCATCACCTATTTGTACAGTGCAGTGAGCAAAATATTATTAATATATAAATATAATTACTTTTACACAGGGACAGTTAGATTTGGACAGCTTTTTTTTTTTTACAGCTTTTTTTCATTTAAAAAATGCATTTTGTATTTATCTTTGTGAAATATTTAAATTAGTTTGATCTCATTTTATGCGTGAAAAATATGCCAAAAAAGTACTTTTTCACGGCGCTGTATTTCCAGAGTGAAAGTTCGGAGTGTACTTTCGTATTTCCCACATGTTGTACGTCAGCTGTGTCAGAGGCCACAGCTGCAGGGGACAGCGGCACATTATATCTTTGTTTATGATTGTGTGAGTGTGTGTGAACAGGACATTATGTAATGAACGTCATAGGATAATGAACAAGAACATTCCGGAATAAAAGATCGTTCTCTCCGTCTCTCTCTCTCACACATACACATGCATACACGCACACAAACATATTACATACTGTATGTTTATTAAACACTGTGGGAAGAGATAGAGATAGATAGAAGGTCGGGAAACCACACACACACGCACATACACACACACATTTGCTTTACTATACAGTTAACTGATGCTATAACCTACACCTGAATCTACCCCTAACCTTAACCTCAGTAAATGACAGGAAACATTTTGACTATTTTCTAATTTTAAAATAAAAGCAGCAGTTTTTATATGGTTCGCTTTATGAGAAAGAAGCCCAATATCCCCATGAGGTCAAACCTGTCAGATATTGCTATCCATGTGTGAAGAATTGGTTCCCCCTCACACACACACGGTAACATGCTAAAACATAATTTAACAAGTGATGTCCTTGAGCCGAGTCCTTAGGGAGATGTAAATAGAAGCTCTCAGAGCTCAGGCCTTCCCACTGAGTCAGCAATTCCCTACATTACACGCCAGTCATGCCTCTCTCTCACGTACACACACACACACACACACTCCTCTGTTTCTAACAGCCTGTTTGACTCAACCTCATACTTGTCATGGTGCATCACACATGCCTCTCTCATCACTCCCCCTGTACATCTGTACAGTGTTATATAATGCAGAGTGCAGCAGACACTGGGTTTACACTGGAGCTGCTATTCACAGGGACGCGCTATTGATCAAAGCTCTGGAGAAACACAATGACGCTGCGCAGGCCTCTGCTGCACAGAACACAAATGTACAATGTCATTTAAGCTCTCAGTTCAGCCATGTGTGTCTGAGTGGGATGGCTGAAGCCCAGACAATACACAACCACGGATGTCCTGGAAAAATAAAGCAGATATATGACCATTCAGACTGTTTTTTTTAACATTTCAGAACAGATTGAAAAGACGGTGTTTGCAAAAGCTGAGGCTTGGTTTTAAGAGTTTGTTCAAATGCTACACAAGATGCAACACACAAGCAAGCTCTCCGTTCTCAGCATGATATCGATGCTAATAGAATCTCACACAACATATGATGCTGATAAACACTCACTCGAGCACTTGCATACATGTCTAATATTACGCACACCGACTAACCCAAGCATCCTTTCGTTAGTGTCGATTATGCCATCCATTCACCCCCCAACCACACACACGTACATGCACGTACACACACACACACACACACACACACACAAACAGCGTCAGAGTTCCGGCTGTGTTGGCTAGCTCTTAGAGTTTCCTGGAAACACACAGAGGGTGACGTCCAAGTCGACTCTCTCCCAGCAACATTCACATGCTAATATTTTTAAGAACGCAGCTCTTTTCGGAATAAGTTGTATATGATAATACGGTATTCTGAGTAAAATATAATTAAAAATATAACCACTAAAAAAGTATTTTCCTCTGTTGTTCCATACAGACTTTTCTTGAAACAATTCACCTCAAATTGATTAAACTATTTAGAAACCCAACAAAGTCTGTTATACCCAGTAATCGCTGAGCTTTGGATTATTCATACTCAGTACATTATGAGGATCAGCATTTCAGATTTTCAAAAAAAAAAAAACATTGTTTTTTTCACACTGCTTTCTTAGAGTCTGTTTTAGATTCACAAATAGATGCTTAGATCCAGTGGCTTTAAAAAACAGACATCCATAGAAAATGGCTAGAGTAGACTCCCCTTCAAACATAAAAGGCACCCTGCTAAACATTACACAAAAAAGACCTAAGCACTAGGCTACATCTTATAAAGTGCACTAGCATGATGAATTCAATATTATTACCTAATAATGAATGGAAAAATCCAACGTCACACAGAGGCCAGAAAATAGCTGGTTCATACACAACCTTACATTCTTACTCTTGAACTAAACTATAAAATTTTCAACATGAGAAAGTTCTGTTATAAGAACAATGTTCTACTGTGTTGCCACTGGCTAGTCCTGCTGCCTCTTAACCACCACATGCATTACTTCCTGTAACTGCTCATTTCAAGAGAATTTGTATTTAAATAACCAGTATCTCCTTCCTGACAGTCCTGTTCACACTTCACTGAGCTAACAGTCTGAATCAGCCACCTCAAGAGCTGTTGGAAAGTCACGGGACAATAAATTAGGAATAATTGGGTTCTGTTCAACAAGAGTCCAGGATTTCATCAGAATTCTTCAACGACTCCCCTTCTCTCCTTAATTTAGTTTTGGTTCCCTCAGTTAATTTCATTAAATTTTATAGATATCAATTATGAGCAAGCCAGAAGAGACCCTGAGATGAGATAACAGGAGGAGGAACCTTGAGAGGAACCAGTTTCAGGATACAACATAATTTCAGTCAGGTCTGCCTTATCATACAACAGCTACCAAGCGGAGAGAGTCAAGCCATCCAACTGTATTTGTTCAACTGCATTACATGGTGGCGCAAGACAGTCAGAGGAGCTTAGAGATGCCCACAATGGTTATGACTGGAGAAAGAGAGAGAGAGAGAGAGTATGCCATGCCTTCCACAAAGAGAGCAAGGCCAATTTTGTTCTCTTAGAGAGCTGGCTCACGATCTCCAGATGATACGGTGATCACTTTTCTATTCCCGGAATTTGCAGTCACACTTAACCACCTGCCAGTCTATGACCACTGAATTCCCTTGTAAAAGTGTGTGCGCAAAAAGAGCTCTGAAGGAAAATGTAGAAATTGAAACTCTTAAAGGAAAGCAGCATCTCCGTGGAGAAGGGCTATTGTGAAACAGGTGTTATTGTCTTGGTATGGCTTTTGTCTGTGGTCTGGCTATAAGGGCCATCACTCAACAATCCAAGCACGACTGTCTGAGTTTCCACTTCACCGGTTTTCTGTTCTTCTTCTTCTTCCTACTCCTCCTTCTCCTCTACATACTCTTACTTTTTCTTCTTTATAATATACTGTAGCCTATAGTGCCATAATTCTGGTTCAACTCTATAATAAAGCTAAGTCGTGAATGCTTTCACAGGGCAGATGGGATAAGAAAAAGGGCATAAGACATACATAGGATAGGTTGGTGCTACTGGTGTGCATGTAAACATGCTGTAAAGTGTCTTTATATAGGTATTACAAGCTGGTCTCATTAAACATAACTGGTAAAAGCGGGTCTGTCAGGCACCATGAACAGATCTGGATGTGAATACAGAGTGGACTTGCAGAAGAGGTCAGATACATCTCCGGTAGCAAGTTAACCTCTTTTTTTGTGCAAGAATATCTTAAGTACAAAACGCATATAAAAGAAGCACTCATGACAACTGATCACTATGGAGCTTTTTAAAAGGCTGGCTGTGTATACATGTCTAACAAATAAAATGGCAGTGCACCTCCAGACAGCATAATAGTGGATAAAATAGGAGGAGATAATAAATACTTCATGACTCAGAGGTCATAACAGTATTCCCATATGCAGTTAGTTTTTCTAGTCCTTCATTTCACCTAGAGAGAGAGAGAGAGAGAGAGAGAGAGAAAATGAGCTTTAATGAGACATAAAAACAAAATGGACCCCGCTGCCTTGTCGGTTAATATTTGGTTATCACCCAGCGTATCACTGAAGCTTTGACTTACTGAGTGTAGACAAGGCCACACAGCTGTCCTTGTCCTTGGTGCTGAATATCATCAATACTATCTGAAATTTGTGGTAAACAGCTATAACTTCTAAACTGGATTACTCTGCATTGTAAACTTCATTGCTTTCAAAATGCTATATACACCAATAAGATCTAATATTAACAACACATAACATTACCACATTTACATTGATTATCAATTATATACCAGCCAATTAATTTCAGGATCATGGGCTCCCATGGCTCACCCATTGCCGCAGAGAGTAAAACCCAGACCGTCTGGTCCAATCCCACAGAAAAGTCAATGCAGCACAAATCGCTGAAAAAAGTAAATGGTGGCCATGATGGAAAGGCACCAGAACACCCCGTGCACCGCAGCACAACATGCATCGGAGACAGCAGGCTGCCAGCCTGGCCTCCAAACTTCTCACATCCCAATCTTTTCTAGCACTGATGGGAGGTTCCATGGGATCAGACACCTCACCACACCACAACCCAAAGAACCCAAAGGATTCTAAGGATTTTAATGTGATACAGCGACCAAATTCCAGGGGGAAAAAACAAATAGAAACGTTTTTAAAGATTATCATCAATCCAACACCTAATACAAATTACAAACAAACTACAACAAAGCTTTTTCATGACCCACCAATGACTTTGACCATTTTGATTCATACACATTCACATTCCATACAAATGTAAATAATTGTTTTGATTGTGTAAAGCTGCTTTGCGACAATGACAATTGTTAAAAGCGCTATACAAATAAAATTGAATTGAATTGAATTGAATTGAATTGAATTGAACTTTGGACCTTATGTGATCAAGTTAAGGCTTGTGCGGTTGTGCTTAACTGTCCTCAATTCGCAATTTTCCTTTATAAAATATCATGATTAACATAATAATTGTGCAGAACCTTTAGCCTGAAAGAGACAGGAAAATGAAAATTTCCATAAATTCTGTTTCAAAGAGAGGGCAGAAGGCATAATAACATGATCGGGAACGGAGGCATCACGAAAACAAACCGGTGGTCTAGAAAGACAGATTAGAAAGAAAGAAAAAGGTGTATTTTTGAGTAATGTGCAAAAATCTCCACTACTTGGGGCTAGATGTTCATATTTTTGTTCTTTTCCCTTCACAATGCTGAGTCATATGACAGAGCACTGCTGAATGGGTGGCATTTATTCCAGTTGGTTTTCACATCCACAGACAAAAAGCAAAAATGGTTGCCTGATTAAAAATAAAAGTACCTCCTGGTTGTTAGAATGGCTAGGACAGTCTATGCCCAGAATAAACCAGGATACTGTAGTCGAAGATGAGGATTCAGAAGAAGAAATTCAAACTCTAATCAGTTCTTTTTTTCATTATCACATCACGGAACAGTGAAGGAACGTATAAAAAAACACAATGTCTTGCTCTAAAATGTCTTTTTTAGTTCATCTTAAGGGTATGAAAACTTTTGCACTTACCTGTATATGCACCAATAATCTAAAGCTTAAAATATATAAGAATCAAAACTCTACACTTTTTCTTCCAAATGAAGGCAATCATATTATTCATATAATTCGAGTTATTGTATTACACAACATGTTGCATAATTCAGAGTAATTGTATAATACAATCCAAACTGTTAGTGCAGAACAGGGACAAAAGGCTGCTCATTCAGACAGATCACAGCACACACTCTAATGCTCAGAGATACACACCAGTGCATTGAGTCGTGTGTTAGTCAAATTTTCTTTTGCTCTTAAAATGGCACAATAAAGCTCTCCTACAAATTCAGCACATCCTTACAAAAAAAAAAGAGAGCAAAGATCCAGAGAGAGCAAGAGAGAAATACTGTACTATTGATAACCTTACTGAAGGACTAAAGATCTAACAAACTACAAAAGATTTTTAAAAAGTGCGTGGGAAGGCACAGAGGTGTCACATGTTATTTTGCTGATTCATTTGCTGCTTCCAGTCACTGGTCCAGCAGAGTCCTTCTGAGAGCTGAGTGTTCCCTGGCTGCACAGGACACACAATGGAGCTCCTTATCTCTGAACACTGCTGCTGAGTCTCTTAAACTAAAGCATTTAGAATGAGATTAAATATAGCTAGCCTTGTTGCCTCCCTGCCACGCTTACTCTCATCTCCTCTGGAGTGTCAGCTGACCTGGTGTGAGTCTACTCTCATGAAGCAGTACTGCGGATTTCCTCCTCTGTATTGGTGGAGTCTGTAGACTAGTCAATGCTCCACCAACCCCTATCACCACACTAACACACACATAGAGCACGAAAGCTTAAAAGGGCAGCAGTGGCACCTGTCCATATGGCCAGGAGAGATCCACAATCTAAGTATATCAGCTGCTCAACCAATGTTAGTTATAAATTTCACTGAAATATTAAGTAATAAAAAAAATGCTAATTATCGAATATAAGCAGATTAATTTGTATTTTTCAATGTTTGCTAAAAACCCACTTAGTTCCAAATTATCTAAAAATTAACCCTGAACATACAGATAGAGGCCTACAGGGGCAGGAATCATGCTGCCCCATTCTCACTTTATAAGCTTTTCAGTGGCAGAGACACAGTAGACAGAAAAAAAATATTGTTTTGTTATGACTTTTAAACCCAATTGAGCTAGACACCAAGATCTTGTTTTATAGCAAACCATTAGAATTAAACACCAACCAGCCTTAACTTTAACACCAAACCACACACTCATTCAGACACTACGCGCAATTTGGAAACTTCAATTAGCCTAATATGTCTTTGGTCTTTGGGAGGAAACCAGAGCACCTGGAGGAAACCCACTATGCACAGGGATAACATGCAAACTCCATGCACATAGACCCTACGCAGGGATTGAACCCTGACCCTGGAGGTATCACTAAGCCACCATGCCACCTTTGCTTATCAGTATTAATGTGTTCATTATATACCAGTAATATATTGGTAAAACATAAGGCTTACTCATGCCCAAAGACACCAAATGCCAGTTAGTCAGGTCCAATCCCACAGAAAAACAAGTGCAGCTCAAATTGACAGCGCAGACAGTGATTTGATTTTAAAATAGTCTACATGGCTAAAAATACGTGGACACTCCTAATAATAATACCTATTGCTATGAAAGTCTTGCACATATTCATGACCTCTCCATTGTCAAAAAAAAAACATGAAAAAGACAGGACAGAGGGAAGAGAGTGCAGGAGGCATAATAACATGATCGGGAAAAGAGGCATCACGAAAAACAAACCGGTAGTCTGGTAGGAGAATGGGTCGTACTGAGGACCACAGTAAAGTTAACATGGTAGTGTTTGGCTTGTTTTGACACAAGTCATGAAATAGTATTCAATGGCTCAGTAGCTACTCACTGCTAAGTGTTAGCTGGATTGGTGTAAAGCATGCCACTGGAGCAGTGGAAATGTGTTCTCTGGTGTGATGAATCACGTTTCACTATCTGGTAATTTGATGCAAGAATCTGGGTTTGGGTGACGCCAGCAGAGGGCTGCCTAACAGAATCCAGAGTGCCAACAGTAAACTTTGAAGGACCACAGAAAATGATCTGGGGCTGTTTTCTGGGTTAAGATCAGCCCCTGATAACATGTTAACATATATTCTACAGCTTACAAAGACATTTTCGAGTTTGCAATGTTGATTGCGAGTCAGTCAGTTTGGCCTACCATCAGTTCCTGTCCTGACAAATGACCTCAAATTCCCACAGATACACTAAAAGTTTTGTAGAAAGCCTTCTCAGAAGATTGGAGGATTGGGTTGTCCGAGAAGTTCATACAGATGTTGTGTTCAGATGTTCATAAAGATGTTGCATTCAGATAAAAATATATTTCTTTTCCAATGCCTCAAATATTTCATGTGGGTCTTAAAAGTTGCAGAGAAACCTGTAGTTAATGATATTCACTCCTTTGCATACAACTTGACACACTGTGACAGGAAACACATCAGCTGTCAAGTTAAACATGTGTACATCTAAATCTGCTCAAATCGAGCTTAGACTACATACTAGATCACTGAATGTTGTTTATGAATGCTCTTTACTGCACATTGTGGAGTTATTCTGAAAAAAATCACTACATGGTAGCTTATGTCATAAATCAAGTCTGATTTAATTTAGTTTGAGGGCATGTCGATATTCATGTCATCATACCCTAGTAAAATATCTATACTCACAGATTGCTGCTGTCAGGCAACCGCAAAGAGAGCTTACCAGCTGATGTTAGCTAAAATACATCTCTTTTTGAGAGGTTTGCCTTTTTCATCTGGTGCAATGCTCATAATAAAGTAATTATATTCCTGTAATACTGACTATTAAATCATTCCTCATCAATGAATGAATATTAAATGCTTCGCCTGCTTTCCAAAATGTAGTCGACAGTTTTACATAGTAGGTTACTGTACAATCGGTTTTATCAATACTCAATTCAGGCACAGTATTTTGTGTGCACTGTGTGCTTTAGGGCACAGTCTTGAATTCTAACTGTGTGCACTGGAGAAAGCATGCAGCACAACCGAACTAATGAAGTGTAATAGGTTTAAAATTTCAAAATCTCACATCCTGTACCCTTAACCAGTTAATCCTTTAGGTCACATGCAACTTTACACTATAAACTAAAAGTTAGTCTGTAGCAGTTGGAATCAACCAAAAAAACAGAATACACACTGAACCATCATTACACAAGTTATTTTTCACTTAATCTCCTTAATCACAGTCACAATACAAAACTTCCACCCTCTGAGGTTACTGTCCAGAGCGCACACAGGGACACACACAAATCAACTTTAAGACCTCACAGTGTCCACCATAAAAACTATATTTATAAAACCTACGGTGAGTGTAAGCCTGAACCTTGAAGCCCTGGCAGCGCTCTCAGTCCACACTGTTGTGCTTTATTTGCCCAGGTTACTGCAGTAGCATATTAATTTAGGTCAGCTGCCCCATTCTGCTCCCCCTCACACAGTTCATTCACTTCCTGTGCAAAAAAAAACTAAGAGAACACTTCATTACCCAGCTGAATGGCAAGACAGACATGCTCTGGTTCGCCTTTAAAACTGGACAGATGACCATCCATAATGCTGTCCATCATGCTCTCGTCATCCAGTTCCTCAGACAGGTTGATGTATTAAAACAGAAGGTAAATCACTGCATGGTTTTGGAAAGGTTTGAGTCACGCTTGTCTCTTTAGAGAGAAGAGTCACTGCAAATCAATACAAAGCTATTCTGGCTAACGGTCTCTTCCAGGATGGCGATGTCCCCATCCTGAGGGCCGAGTGAATGATGTGATGTGAATGGAAATCATTTACTATGGGCTTAACAATCACCTGATCTTAACCCAACTGTACACATATGGAAGATCATGGGATACTGTGTTCGACAGCACCTTTCACCACCATCATCAAAACAACAGTAAACAAAAAAATATTTTGGAAAAATTATATTTATCGCCACAGGCTTATAGAATCTACTTAAGGTGTATTGAAGCTCCTCGTGTTGCTAATGTTGTCCTAACACTTTACTTAAACATGTTTTGTTTGTGTTTCCTTTAAAGGTACAGTAATGTATTTTTTTGTATTTTTGTATTATATTTTTATGTATATATTTGTGATATATTTGTCACACTTAAATGATTGAGATCATTAAACAAATTTTAATATTGAACTTTTAAATTCTGATTTCATTTATTAAGGAAAAAAGTTGTCCAAACCTTTCTGGCCCTATGTGAAAAGGTAATTGCCCCCCTTGCCTGAATTAAAACAAAAAGAAAACAGCGTTGTGAAAGAATTATTGCAAGTTATCCTAAACGTTTGATCGCAGTTGTTGCCTTCAAGGGTGGCATAACCAGTTATTACTGTAGGTTTAGGTAGATTTTCGCCCCTTAGTAAATAACAAAAAATCAATCTAAAAAATTTTTTTTGTATTCAATCTTTTTTGTAATAATATTTTTTTTGATGATTTCAATCATTTAAGTGTGACAAATAAGCAAAACATTGATAAAAATACTTTTTCACAGCACTGTCCAATATTTCATTATTTCTTTACCAAAGTTACCATCGGTCTCAGACATCCTCCAATGTTAGTGTGTTAATGCTCCAGATGAAATACCCCTCAGATAATGCATTTTTTTCATATCTCAAACTCACTGTGTTTCACTCTTCTTCCGAACTCACTGTTTCAGTGTCTATGTAAATGACCTCCTGCGAGCCATGCCTTCCTAGAAAACAACAAAGCTGAGCTGAGGGTTTCTTCTTATATAAGATCACATTAGGGGGAAACCTTATTGGCCTGTTTAAGCCCAGGCCAGTACAAAAATGGGAAAAGCACAAAAATAAGGAAAGTTCTTTTCTTTTGTTTGTATGTTCATACTGGAGACCCATTTAGAAAATAACTAACAAGTGAATTTGGGATAGTAGGGCCCTTTAATTTGTCAACCATCTGTAGATTCTCATCATCGTGCACCAGGTTTGCCCATCAAACCTGTCCTGAACCTTGGCAGCATTGGCAGCACTTTCTGATATTTATTTGCTCATTATTTTACCTCACACGATGTTGCTAGCACCTACCATGGAGTTTGGTGAAACAACATACTGACAAACTGTGAGTCAACTCTACTTTAAGTTTATTAGTCCCCTGATGAGAAGAGCTTAAGTATATTTCTGATGACAGACCAGATCAAATTAAGCAAGCATTGCTGTGCAGTTTCCACCAAGATAATTAAGTTTCACGGAAAATAACATCCTTAAATGTTCTGAGAAGCTGCAGATTTACAGTGGCAGTTACCAGTCGGCTGATTCAGGTATGAACTACAAGGGTCTGTCTCTCTCTGCCTCAAATAAACTCGCTCAGTGTGAGACTGAGAGGGGGAAGCAAACAGAGGAAAATCAAAGCGTTTAGGTACTATAAAAAAAACACAATAAACGTCCTACCACTGAGTGCAGCAGTGAAAACACTGTGCCGGTCAGTAAGCACCCAACAGCTGGACGTGAGAGTCGATATGAGTCATTTCAATCTGACGTCTTTATAGTCTATATAGTCAGGCTCACAGGTTGTTTGGCAATGTCTCAAACCAAAATGATCAGAATGAAAGAAAGAAAGCAGTTGTAAAGGCAACTTTGTATAATACTATATAACTAATTTATCATTATAAAGTTATAACTGAGTTGTTAATACACAAAAGTACCACATGAAACATGATACTTTGTCATAACTTTTATTTGTTCCGTTACTTCACTAAGAACTCCAGTAACTCTTGTTTGAGACACTGCACACTCCCAAAGCACGTACGCACTGTCACATGGTTTGTATAACAAGTCAGTGTGGGAAGGGAAACAGAATGGAAACAACTTTGAGACTTCATAAGTGTAATAAATACATGCAAAATGGAGGAACAGTGAGCTCAATTTAAACATTATCATTGCAACCAGGTTAATGTTAAGTTATTTCGTTGCCGGCTTACTAAGGTAACAATTTTCTCACGGCCTCTACAGTTATATAGAACTTGCTTAATAATTAATACTATTCATAATCAAAACCATTCATCAGCTTTTCCGTTTTTTTTTGCAAGTCTTGGATTATAGTTTTCCTAAACGCCTAACTGATATTGCGAATCTGACTTTAAAATGCAGGACACAGCACTGCAAAACTGAGAGCATTCATTACAAAGTACTCATCTCAAAAGTCACAAGCTGTACACGTGCATGTCCAAACAGATGCAAGATAATTATTTCCTCTCTTTCTGGCTCAGCATTCAGTTTAAACATCCTGTTCATACTGAGGTCATGAGCATGCATTCTGTGATAATGGCTTTATCTTCTTACTTTGAACTTCCTCAATTATTCGTCAGATTGCATGGGGCTAGCAGTAACTAATACCAAGAAAACGTACTTATAAAGTAGAAAACTAAGCAAAATTATGCATCAAACACTGGGCCATGCTCATAACAGAATATTCTTCTCTATAATAACTCACATCAGTTTTAATATACAGTACTCTATGTATCCTTACCAAGTTTTCTTATTTCCTTTAATTGCAATATAATACTGACAAATTAGTTTAGTCACATTTACATTACATTTACAGCATTTGGCAGATGCCCTTATCCACAGTGACTTACATTTTTATCTCATTACACATCTGAACAGTTAAGGGGGAAGGGCCCTTGCTCAAGGGCCCAATAGTGGGAACTTGGTGTTGCTGGCATTTGAACCTGGGAGCTGAGCTACCCCTGCACTGGGGTAGTCACAATGTGCTACATGTCATACTTTTATGGAGTACTATCCTCTATTATATGCTGTAATCACAATGTACTCACACTTTGCATAAACCTTAAATGAACAATTTCTACACAAGTCATTCACAATTATTTAAATACAGTACATTTTATTTTTTTAAACACCAATATTCAGGCATTGATTACATGAAGCATATGCCATATACTGTAAGGCCTTGTGCATCCAATGTTACCACAGAAACCATAGTTCATTAGAATAAGAGCTTTAATATAGATCTGTAATTTGAATTACAGCCGTAACTACTTTCTGAACTAATCAAGATATTTTGAACAACCAGAATTTAGAATTCAATAGCACTATGGTAAAAGTACTGACAATTCATAGAGTCTGTTCATACATTCATTCATTCCTGGTGCCTGTTGATAAGGTTTTGGTTGAAACGAGCTAAAAAGGTCAACGCTTCCTGCTCCATCCTCACTCACAGACTGTAGCTCCTTGGGAATCCCCAGATTTTTCCTGGCCAACTGTGAGACATACTGTAATCTCTCAATCTGATTTTGGGTCTGCCCTGGGATTTCCAACCAGTCGCTTGTGCCTGATACAGCTCCTTTTAAGGTTCCCAAAACAATCTCATCTATCTGGTTCCTTTCAATTTAGAGGAACAGCGTTTAGAGGATTCTCATCAGCAAGATTAAACCCTGCAGGCCTGAACAGGAAGCTTATTTCCGCTGCTCATACTCACGACCTTAGTATTTTGGTCGGCTCATGGCTTTAGGTGAGGACAGGGACAATTGTTCATAAGACATACCTGGCTGACAATCCACAAGCTGAGTTCTCGCTCCATTACTACGAGGGTGAGTCAAAAGTTACCCGCACTCTGGCAGTAGTATTGATTTTAATTAACTTAATCTATTTTGACATAACCTCCTTGCTTTTTAATACACTGTGTTTATCTGTCAACAAGCTTTCATATTCCCTCATTAAAAATGCTTTAGGCTGAGTTGCAAGCCATGAATGCACTGCTGTCTTCACTTCTTCACCAGAAAAGAATCTTTGTCCTCGTAGGGCTGCATTCAGGGGAACAAACAGGTGAAAGTTTAATGGTTCTCAGACTCAAAGTAATGAATCCATGTCTTGTCACCATTAATGATTCTCTTTAAGAAACTTTCGGTCCAAATTTTGTTTGCAGACCCTTTCTCTACACTTCGCACAAATTCTACAATAAATAATGGCACCAGGTACACCCTCGGATGAACTGTTACATGTTGACACCTGCACAGCAGTGACCGGGGATAAAGTATCCTTGAACTGAAGGCACTAATAAGACAGTGCTGGCAGGAGACGTTTTAATATAATCGGAGTGCGGATAATTTTTGACACAATCTAATACAGCAACTTTAAAACCTAATGCATTTGTTTATCATATATAAGTTATACATATAATACACAAAATGTGTGCGCCAAAGAAGCTACTTCTGAAGTTTATGCAACATGGAAGTGACCAATCTTGCTTCCCTAAAAATTTTAAGTTCAACTTCCTGGAGAGATGATTTGATACAGTATGTTTATTAATGTTTATTGCAATTTTTCAGCATTATACTGTCTCGCTTCAAACAATAATCATTTCAAATTAAAATTATTCATATTTTTTATGAGTATTGATACTAAAATTGGTGTAAGCTTCGAAAAGCATATGACCTGTAAGATTATTGCTTAAATTATAGCATTCTGTGCAAAATTAATTTTTTCCCCCCAAAAAAAGTCTGTAGTGTCCGTAACCATGTCGCAATATCTTAACAATTTTGCATTGTACAATGATACACTTTCAGATTTATGTCTTTTCATGTGAAATCTAAAACTGGCCAAGTTTCACCTGAATGACAATTAAGATCATGGAAATATTTGAAATAAAAAAAAGTTACAGTCACTACAAAAATGGCAGGAAATTGCCAATGTGTTTCTTTTTATTTGATAAAAATATAAATGTGTAGGCATATTTAAAAAATTATACGAAGCAGATAAGAAGCATTAAGTGTTATGAAAAATGGTGTTATATGATCCTATCGGAAAATTCACTTTTTCACCTGGGTGAGACACTTTTTAGCACCAACACCATGTTTTCCATAACAGGTTATTTCTGCTCCTCTTGAAGCAGTTTAAAGACTTCTGAGTAACCTTGCAAAATCTCATTTTGATCAGAATTATATTAATTAATTAGTAAAACCATGTCATGAGCATAACAAGACTCATGTATTGACTTTACTGTAAAACTTATCTCTAAGGCAAATGAACAGCAACATGTAGGGATTAACATTTTCAAACATGCGCGCGCGCACACACACACACGTACCTTCGGCGTGGCAGGTGGAGGAGAGGATGATGCTCGGGGGTCGGAAGATATAAGGCAGGTACCGGGAGAAACATTTCATTTTTCCCCAGCTGGTTTTCGCTCTCTGAGGGCCGACGCGTCCCGCTCTGAGCTCCACATGAGCCGCGCTGTCGCTGCGTCCTGACCCGAGCAGGAAGTGAAGAAACCACGAGCGGAGTTTCTCAAGCGTCGCTCGCGCTCACCGGAAGTGTGGACGACCGCAGCTGTGTGTGTCAGTGTGTGAGAGTCTGTAGAGCCGTGTGTGTGTTTCCCTCTCCTCTCCTCTCCTCCCATCTCCGCTCTGGAGGTTGGACTGTTTACCGACTTTAAGGGAGGGGCATTTAGGTTTCATTCTGACACACGGGGCATCAGTTAGTGCCTTTGACACTGCATGTCACAGAAACTGCCCCTCTCACCCCACAAACAGTCCACAGTCTTATACCTTTATACCAGCTTTATACTGCTTGTGTTATACTGCTAACTACTGTTATTATTAGCTCCGTTGCAGGAGCAAGTTCGTTGAATAACACCGAATATACCACCGAGTACTAAAGGACATTACATGTAAAACGCATAAGAGTTGCTTGAAAGTTCTGCCAGTCAAATGCAAAGTACAGCAAATGGCGCCCTCTGGTGGCTAAATTAACCTAATATACAGGTACATGTCTTTGGACTGTGGGAGGAAACCGGAGGAAACCCACCAAGCACAGAGAGAACATGCAAACTCCATGCACACAGACTCGAGGCAGGAATCGAACCCCGACTCTGGAGTGCAAGGTGACAGTGCTAATCACTACGCCTCATGCCGCTTATTATTATTATGACGAAATTATAAGGACTCACTCACCCTCTTATCTTCCTGACTGCTTATCCTCTAATTCGAAATTTATTCAAATTCAAATTTTATTTCTCACGTACACAACCATGCACAGTATGATATGCAGTAAAATGCGCACATAACTGTTCGTGACCTAAAAAAGAAATGATACGATAGAATAAGAAGATAGAAAGATAGACAGATTTACCTGAAATAATAGAAGAGAAAAAAAACTACACACACAAAAAAAAAAAAGTAAAATCTACAAATATACAGATATATCCTATCCCAGGAGACTTAGGGCTAAAGGCAGGTTACACCCTGGATGGGGTGCCAATCTTTGGCAGGGCACACACACCTACACACACTCATATGCTCATTCACACAGTACGGGCAATTTGGGAAGGCCAATTAGTTTAATCCGCATGGCTTTGTAGGAAACCGGAGTACCTGGAGGAAACCCACCAAGCACGGGGAGAACATGCAAACTCCATGCACACAGAACTGAGACAGGAATTGAACGAAATTGGTGAAAGTGCTAACCACTGCCAAAATAGTACTTACCCTTAAATAATCTAAGTTATAGGGTTGAAGCTAAGTGAACACACAAGGTGTGTATACTACAGATTTTAAAGATCTGTTATGGCTGTTCTAAGGATCCATTAAAACCATATAGTGATATTTAGGGAATCTTCACTGAGTAATTAGTAATACAGTGCTTTGAAAAAAAAAGCTTTTTTTTCCTTAATAAAAGAAATACTCATTTAAAAAACAAGATGAAGATGTTGTAAAGACAAGTAAAGAGTTGTACATTTGACTATCCTTGTAGAGTAACAAGGTACCAAATTATGTAATAAGGAGATGTATTTTATTCCCCCTTTTCTGGGATTGCATGAGTAATTCTTAAGCATTTAGTACAAAAGTTGCATCTGCTTAAATAGGTTAGTCCTATTTTTTAAAATGAACCAATAGAAATATACAAAAAATAGTCTATACAAAGAACACAAGCACACCAGTCTTCAGTTCTTCTGTTGTTGATAGAGGTAGCAAATCTTTTGTAAATGAGTGCAATATACCATAATACCATAGTCTATCATTTCAGTGTAAAGCTAATGACCAAACTAAAAGACATACATAAAATCTAATATAAATAAAGGGTTAAAACCTGAGTGGTCTGGACTGAAATTGTTTAATACTGTATAATCAGTTACTCCAGGAGGTACTGAGACTGAAGAGTCTCTGATGAAAGAACTGATACTGTACATTAACCAGCAAAGTGAGTATGTGTGTTTATTCAGATTTATAATCCACCTATTTAAAGTCCACATAATATATTTTAAGATCTAATAAACAGAGCAGTGGGGTGACTGTAAGGCCCTAATGGTTGTGCCTCAAGCAACATCTTTTCCGTGGCATTAACAGCACCTCTAAATGATAATTACCACAGATAATGGCGCAGCAGGAGACAAGCGGGGATGATGAATACAGCTGAACGTATTGTTCCATCTGAACGGCTTTCACTTGTTTTCACTTAACGCTTATTTATTTAGCGGGGGAAATGCCTATACAGCTTAACTAGCATGTGTGATTAGATTTCTTAGCAAAAAGCAATAAAAAAATCATTAAATATGACAGCACATATTGTTATGAATACAAATGGAATGTAAAAGAGGACAGCATCTCCACGGGTCTCCCCCCAAACTGAGCTTCCTGGGAAAAACGGGAGTAATGTTTTAACTACAGTATCCAAGAAGTCTAAACCAGCTATTTTGACTACACAGAAGGCTCACCGAATGACCCCTAAACCTTGTATTGCAACAGAAACCAAGTGAGAAGAACCACTGTGGTGCTGTTAGAGGGGTATAAGCTTCGGGAACAGGTGCCATCTGCCCTCATCCCCTGAGCATCAGCATATCAAAGAGTTGACTTTCTCTCTCTCTTACACACACACACACACACACACACACACACACTCTTCCTCACTGCCTGACTCACTGTTGGAAGCCCTGACTGGCTTTTTAAAGGAAGTACTAAAACCTCAATGAATATTTATGAGCCACCAGGATTTCTAATTATAGACTGACAAAGATAAAGATATACACTGTTAGGAAAATATGGACTTTGCAGATTATCAGCTAGAATTTACTGTCTATAATTTGGCATATCTTAATGAGCTATGTTTCTAAAATAGTACTTAGCTTTAAATAAACAAAGTTATAAAGTTGAAGTCATCATACAAGGTGAGTATACTACAGAGTTGTCATTAATTCATTCAATCCTTCATATATTTCTTACGCTGTTGATCTAGTTAAGGGTCACAGGCAGCCTAAAGCCTGAAGGAGCTCCAGGTATAAGATTAAGATCAATTATTTGTAACATGTATCATACATCACAGTGAAATAATTTTTTTCATTTATCCCAGTTGGGAATCTGGGGTCAGAGCATTGGGACAATTAAGGGCCTTGCTCAGAGAACCAACATCGGCAGCTTTGTCATTATTCAAAAAAATAAGAAAAATATGTCATAGTTAGTTGAAAACGAGCCATATCTGCATCCTTTTGAAATATTCAGTATAAGTTCATTATTTCGTAAATATTCAGTAAATTCATTATTTAAATATTCTATTCATCTAGGGTTTGCAGCGCCGTATCTTGTTACATCCCCTTACATCTTGAGGTAAATTGGTCAGAATGATGTCAACACACCATTATACATGTGTTACATACTGGTAGTGACCGTTATTTAACACAGACAGATCAGTTGGGTGCCTGTTGACAACAAGAGGCTTGAGTAAGGAAGAGTATTTAATTTGGAGTTAAAAAGCTATGCTATTTTGACACACTAAACATTAAAACAATAAAAAACTTTCTCAAATTCTTTATTGCAAATATAACA
>JAQMYJ010000002.1:20240278-20271964 GCA_030014305.1 Clarias laeviceps | reverse complement strand
ACCCCCCCTCTAAACTGAGACTTTACATTTGAAATCGCATACGTCATTTCCTGTTGCGGCAGTTCGGCTCCTACCAACATGTTTCTCACTCTGCTCAGTGAACAGACTGACTGACTGACTGACTTGGCTATATGTGTGTATAAAAGTGCGCAGTGTTAGTTTATAGTCATATAATGTAGCTGCATGAAAAGTTTCCAGTTTATAAAAGTGGTAACAGAAAAAAAAGAAAAAAATGTGGCGACTAAAAACAGTGCGGCACAAATCCTGTGTCTCTCTTAAAGATGTGGAGGAACTGAGGGAAAAGAGAAGAGAACATGAAAAAGGTGAGGTTTTGGTTTTGTACTATTGTGTTTGCAAGGCGAGTCATGTGTGTTATAAGTGTGTCTTGATTTTCTCTTCACTTTCTGTATGTAGTCTTGAGACAGGCCAGGAAAGACAGACAGCTGGTCAGTAAGAGGCTTCTGCTAAATGAAGAAGAACAGGAGGAAGAGCTGATGCAGACAAACTCTGCCCCTCTTTCCCAAGATCAGGTAACTGCATTCGCATCACATTTAGATTTATTTATTTATCCACATTTATTCAAAGTGACGTACATGTCAGAACACAACAATTTGGTCCAGATATAGTATAATCCAAATTATTATTAACACTCAAAATTATGGTCATGGACACTACCACTTCTGTTAATTGTATTTTTTGTGTATATATAATAAAAATCATCTGACTCTAGCAGTTATTTATGAAAAGGTGTCGTTATTTATGAAAGATTTTGTGCGCAGTATGGACAAAGTGTTTGTTTGGATATCTGCAGACAAAATTTGGACCGATGCTTTAAGGAAGGTAAAAGTCTCTTAAAGAGAATCATTACTGGTGACGACACATGGATTAATCTCTACGAGCCTGTAGGTAAACAGCATAGTATGGACCTGAATCAATTGCAGACCAAGACAAAGTCAACCATCAGCTGGAAATTTTATGCTTACAGATTTCTGGGATTGTCAAGGGCCAGTATTGGAACATTATCAGGAAGAAGTTTCAACAATCAACAGTGCTTATTACAGCGAGATGCTTATTAACTTCGAATATGCCTTAACTTCGAATTAAACACAGAGGACTGCTATCCAAGGCCGTTGTGAACTTGCACCACAATGCACGTCCACACATTTCTGCCCACACAGACGTTCTGCACAAACTTTGTTTTGACGTGTTCAAGCATCCTCCCTATAGTTTCCATCATGCTGCAATGACACAGATCCACTTCTGATGAAGTAGCGAAGACATTTTATGTCGAAATAGGATGTGCTTTTTTTTTTTTTTTTTTTTTTTTTAAAGCTAATTAAAATAAATTCTACAGCCAGAGTGCGGATAATTTTTAATCACCCTTGTACAACCTCAGATGAACAACATGTACCTTTTTTCAACGTGTCATCATTTATTTACCAAAAATGAAGCCAAAGTGGAAAAAATATGTGAGAAATACTAAGTATCCCATAATGCAATAGCTTGTAGATCTAGCAGCAATAACTTAAAGTAATCATTTCCTGTATTACTTTATCAGTTTATCATTTTGGCTCATTCTTCTTTACAACATTGCTTCAGTTCATTGACGTTTTTGAGCAATTGCTTATGCACAGCTCTCTTAAGGTGCCACCACAGCATTTCAATTGGGTTGAGGTCTGGACTTTGACTAGGCCATTTCAAAACCTTTTTTTAACCGTAAGAGTTTTAGCCTCACATTTGCCATGAGAATACAATTCAACACCCCTCACTGTCTTTCACGACAGTGAAAGTAAACTTATGGAACTACTTTAATATTTGAATACAATCACATAAACAGTCAAAGTTACTTTTTTTAAAAACAAATTTATTCAATATTGTTTTGTTGTAATCTAAATGAATTCTTGTGCTTTAATATGTGGTGGTAAGTTGTGAAAGGTAATGAAGAGTGTGTTTGAACTTGTGTGTGCAGATTCGGGAGATGGTACACAATGTGCAACATGGTGGAGAAGAGAAAGCTACTCATCTGGCAGTGCTGAGAAAAGCATTAAGAGACCCTCAAACTCACCTCATCTTCACTAAGTAGGCTTTTGTTTTACTTGCCTTAATTGACTGAATTTGCACAGACATAATTGGTGTACACATGCAGGATAAGGTTTATCACCATGCATGGAATTCACAGTGTATGGCACAAAAATTTCATTTGTTGCATGAGCAGTGGCACAGATATTGTAACATAAATGAACCTTGTGCTAGTTTGAATAGTGGTGGCCTGGAAAAACCCTTTGTGTGATCACATTTAAACTTTTTAATTAGTTTTATGGTACCAGTTTAAATAAACTGTAATATATTTTGCTTGTAATTGTATCTCAACCAGATAGCCATTTAGAATGTGGTTACTAACTTGTGACAGAGAAGAAAATTACATTTAAATATATTTTGTTGAAAGGCACCACCTTTTTTAGGATTTAGCTGTCAGTTTTCTGACCATACAGAACTGTGCAAAAGTCTTGAGCCACCCCTCATTTCTTCACATTCAAATGAATAAAATAATGTAGATTAAATTAAAGAAATTGATTTTCTCTGAAACCGCTCAGGTACAGGGATTGAAATTGAGAGCTAAAACATTGCCAAAAATGAGAAGCAGAAAAGTCTTTCAGGAAGCCTGGAGAACAGTTCCTCAAGGCTACATTAAAAAGACAGAAAAGTCTTTGGAGAAAAATGTGAAGAAATGAGGGAAGGCTCACATCTTTTATACCATACTGTATGTGCAAATATCTATTAAAAAAAATCTCAAACTTAGTTGTGTATGAGGCAACCCATATAATCAGTGTAGTGTTTGTAACTGTGTAATTTTACCTTATTTACCTTTTGTGGACACTAACATCACATTTTCAAAGAATTCAAGCATGTTTCTTTTAAGGCACTACCTACTGTAAATTCTTATTATTATTATTATTAGTGCTCCATAGGTAAAGCCTTTCTTCTAAATAAATCAATATATTATTCAGTGTCATCTTAAGTGAGTTTTCATATTTAAGATAAGCTTACAAACACTCATATTCAAAATGACAGAATTTCCTACAGGCATGACTTTCATGCAGATTTATGTCCTCCTGATGCATACTGAATATCAATTTATTCCTCTCTCTTTTTTAGACTAGAGAACAGCATGTATGTGCTAGTTGGACAACTCAGCGGACACAATGCTCAGTGCCAGCTGGAGGCGGCTCGATGTCTTCATGAGCTCTCCAACTCTCCTCACCCTGGTGTGGGGCAGTCGTGCTTGTCTGCAACCCCCTATCTACTCACATATCTCTCCAGCCCGAGTGCCAAGCTGACGGTTGGTGAAAGACATTCTCAGAATCTTCAACTTGTTTATATATTTTAGAATGTATGTACTTCAGTATTTTTTGTGTGTGTGCACAAAATGACTGCACAGGAGCTTTGCCTGTACACATTAGGCAATCTTTGGCCAGAGAATACTGTAGTAAAAGAGAAGCTGCTGGTCCAGGGGATAGTGTCCGCTCTGGCTAACTGCATTCAGGTAACCACTGCCAAGATCGGGTTCGATATTATCCGTCACTTACTTTTTCTCCTTTTCAGAAAGACTGTATGTTGTGTACTTTCTTAACTTTCTGTGTCATCTTCAGATTCAGAGATGCAACCTGGCGGTGATGGAGGCAGTGGGCTTTACATTGTCACAACTGCTTCAGGATAAAGATACCCCGGACACAGTTATTCTGTAAACTTAAATCTTATATAAGCGAAATGAGAAATAATAACCAAAAATATGGTACTGTGCAAAAGTCTTGACCCCTTCTCATTTCTTCATATTTTGCTTCCAAAACAGTGAGATTTTCTTGTATTGTTTCCATTTTTATAAATTTAATTAACATAATTGAATTTAATTTAAAATTAAGAAACAAGGAGTGGTTCAAAACCTTATACACAGTTCTGTATAATTTTTCCCCATTTCTTGTAATTCAATGTTTGGTTTATGTTTATCCAAAACCATATTTTTTCTTTCAGTGGGGGCATAAAGGTAAGAGGTATTAGGTACAACCATAAAGGAACGGAAGCATACCAACATTCCTCTCAGAAACTCAATATTATGCAGTATTAATATGCCATTTAGAAACATCGCCACATGCCTACAGCCTTTTTCCCAGTACATTACAAGCCAAGCATCATTATTTGCATATTGGAACATGATTAAGTCTTTCTTTTTATGATGTAAAAACACTTTGCTGTAATAAAAGGTTTCTAATTTGCTCAGCCAAAACCTAATAATCAGCAAGAATTTCCCCATGCATAACTCTGAAAGTATTTGTCCATGAGTGCTAGGATGTCTTTGAGTATGTAATAATAATAATAATAATAATATCTTTCAGGATGGTCATGAACTCTGGTTTGGTCCCTCATTTGATTTCGCTTCTGGCTCCAGATCCGGCGTTTGGTATTGGAGCTGCCGTTGAATGTGCCTGGTGTTTACATTATATAGTATCACGGTATGCCAAATATGTCTGTTTCTCACAATAGAAATTCACCAACATCATTTGCATGTTTTATTTCCTACTCAAATTAATTCACTGGTAAATTCTAAAAGGTTAGCAGTGAATTAATACAATGGAATGATTTCCTTCTCTGGGCTTGACATTGAACCTTTCCTGGTTGTATAGCTTCATTTATACAGCTGTGTGATTCATGTTACTCTGGTTCTGCAGTACTGCTGATACCTCCACCTTGCTAACAGACGGACTCCTCTTGCAGTGCAGTAACCTGCTGATAACCCTAGGAGGGGCTGTAGCTAAAGGAAGCACTGATGACGGGGTGGAATTGGTGTGTTTACTCAAATCCGTCTAAACAGTGGTGCAGATTGTATCACGTCTCTCGTTTGTAAACACGTTTCTACTCTGAAAGAGTATAAATAGCTGATTGACATGATTAGTGTGGTGGTATTGAGTCTTTCTTTGCCTTGCAGCTGATCTGGCCCCTGCTGCGCTGCCTGGGTAATATGTTGGCCAGCAGGGTGTGTGAGGCTGCAGGATGCTCAGCGGGCGTAGAGGATGTCCGTCTCTTAGCTGCTCTGTGTGTGTTCAGCCAGACTTACCTAACCTCCCACTGCGCTTTGAGCAGGGAGAGCCTGTGGGTCCTCAACAACCTCACAGGTAGTCCCAACGGCAAATACCACGATGATGCAGGACGCCACAGGAAAATAATCATGAGACAACTAATATGATCTTCACTTAGGACTTCAAATCCCAAGTTGTAATTGTATTGTACATATTCAATAAATGTTACATTAGCCATTTTCAAACTAACATTGTCCGTCCACTTTTCCTTTTGGTTGCAGCTGGTTCACCTGTGTTTTGTTCAGCTGTGCTGTCCTTAAACATAGTTCCTGTTCTTCTTCAGCTTTTAGCCTTTTCTAATGGAATCAATACCATGGTAAGGGAAATAGACACACATGTACAGACTTATATTAGAGTGTAACCATTATAATCCACTTTAATATTTCACTTCTCACTTAATTTGTGTTGCCTTTATTTGTGACTTTCCCACTTCCAGAAAGTCCTACCTTGTAAAAACATAAGCTACTGCTGAGTTCAAATACTGACCATCTGTCCATCTTTTTCACTGTTATCAGGTGCTAAGAATTCTGGGTAATGTTGCCCACAATGGTCCAGGATACTGTGTTCAGCTGATGCAGGCAGGTCTGCTCCCTGTCCTTTGTACCACTCTCAAAATGGCTAATCTGGACACAGTAACACTGAGCTTGGAGGTGCTGCATTTGCTCACCGCTAGTAGTCCACAGGTAAGATACACACGTGTAAAATGCACTGATGGTTTTTAATGATTTTTGCTATAGACATTGTGTTTTTCTTTTTTTTTTTCTTTTTTTTTTGCATTAAAGAAAGTTGTGTAAAACGATAAATAGCAAACTACAACGCATAGCATCTGCTCCAATACATCATTTAAACCCTGTGTATTAAAACCCACAAACGCAAAACACAGTATTGGTCAATGACAATTAAAAAATATGTTTGTGCTTATATGTTAACGGGGAGTGTGTGTGGGGAATTTTACTGTTATTGGAATATGGGAATGACTCTCAAAATGAGCATTTATTTTTTCTTGGAAATAGGAACAACCAAAAACAACCAGAAAAACGTGATTGTGTGTATTTGTGCTATTTCTTTACCTACTGTATGTAACCCATTAAAAAAATAGTTCAGTCATGTAGGTATAGTTAGTTAAAATGAAATAAAATTCAGTTCATTATATTGCCTGTGTTGTGCTGAAAAACAGAATGTGGCTCTATACTGCACAATCATGAGCCCTGAGTTTATTAAAATATAAAATGCTCTTGGTTTTGAGAGCTGTAAGGCCTATTTTTCCTCACTTATTCCAAATGGGGATTGGGATGGATGGGGGCCAGCAAAAAATTTACTAGTGTAAAAGCTAAACTTATATACACACACACAGGTGCATCATAAATTAGAATATCAATTTTGAATATCACTTCAAAAACTGAAATTCATAAGTAGATAGCATTCTGGAAAGAAGCCCTTTCAAGGAATTTGTGGGAGATTCACAAGAAGTGGACTGCAGCTGGAGTCAGTGCTTCAAGAGCCACCACGCACAGATGTTTGCAGTACATGGGCTAAAACTGTTGCATTCCTTCATCAGAGGAATCGTACTTGGGCTAAGGACAAAAAGGACTGGACAGTTGCTCTTCCTAAGTCCTCTTTTCAGATGAAAAGTAAATTTTGCATTTCATTTGGAAATCGAGGTCCCAGAGTCTGGAGGAAGAGAGAAGAGGCATAGAATCCAAGTTACTTGAGGTCTAGTGTAAAGTATGCACAGTCAGTGGTCTGTGTCTGACTGTCTGCTGGTCACAGCTGTCTACCAGGAAGTATTAGAGCATTTCATGCTTCCCGCTGCTGACCAGCTTTATGGAGATGCTTATTTCATTTTCTAGCAGGACTGGGCACCTGCCCACACTGCCAAAAAAGTGCTAATACCTGATTTAAGGGACCATGGTACAGTATCCCTGTGCTTGATCGGTCAGCAAACTCGCCCGACCTAAACCCCATAGAGAATCTATGGGATATTGTGAAGAGGAAGATGCGAGACAACGAAGAAGACCTGACAACGCAGAAGAGCTCAAGGCCACAATCAGACCAACCTGGGCTTCCATAACACCTGGGAAATTAGTGCCACAGACTGATCCCCTCCATGCCACCCCACATTGTTTCAGTAATTCTTTATTGGTCTTAAGTAATATTCTGAGATACTGTATTTGGGTTTTCTTTAGCTGTAAGCTATATAATATAATCTATAAAATGTTTTTTAGTTGATTTACTGACATAAATCAACTTTTCAATGATATTCTAATTCATGAGAGATGCACCTGGGTCTATACATGTATGTACTGTATGTATGTACTGTATGTATGTACTGTATGTATGTACTGTATGTTGAAACAAAACACAATAATCATGGAAGCGGGTAGGGGCAGGATGGATCTAAATTTCAGATTCTTATGTGACGGCCTATATATTTCAAAATTACTTGCACTGCCTCTTGTACCTTGCCTTAGACTAAACTCTTGAACTCTTGCACTTGCCCCATTGAGCTTATCTCTTCCATTGTATTGTTTTACATTTATTATATTTTGATAGCAGTCATGTGTCCACAAGCCAATTTAACACTTTTGCTGTCTCCTTTATTTTTTATTGCAGGCAGCTGAAGAGTTTATCAGGCTGGATGGCATTCCACTGTTGGAAGCAATTCAGTATAACAATGAAGACGAACAGCGTCTTAGGGCTTCTTACATCATAGACCATTACCTGCGTACTCACTAAATAGTTATAGCTGGGATTTATTACCATGATAAGGTCTGTTAGATTACAGTGTGTGTACATGAGAGAAAGACACACACATTTATGGATATACTGTATAGAGATGTGTTGGTTGTCTATTGTTTATAAGCCTTTTTTTGACGTAATCATTTGTAAAACAATAGTCTGTGAACCCTTTTAAAAAGGATATCCAGGCAGTAAACCGAGGTTGGCTCATGGTATAATTTGTCAGGCTGTGTTAGCTGTCTATGTACAGTATAACGTTGTACCAACTGTTGTCCCCAGTGTTGGCCCAGTATCAGTTTGATGCCTCTTGGGTAATGTCTTCACTGATGCACTGTTGCAACCTAGTAGTTGGGTCAGTCCCGATCTGCAGCCTGGAGATTTATACCAAAGCAGATGCTAATGTTTAATTTTAATTTACTTCTAATTTAAATCCGTAATGACTGATTTTGAGGATGACCAAACAGGACCTGCATGCCTTAGAATGTTAAAACTAGGACAATCATTTTTACATTTGTACTGTTGTTATTATTATTATTATAATTATTATTATGGTCTTAAAAACGTATTACATTACTAATGTATATTCTGTATATTGACTAAACATTTTTTTAATAAAGGTTTTTCCGTTTGTTACCTGTAAAATGTCTAAAACTCAAGGTACAATACATGGGTTTGTTTAATTAATATATATTTTTTTTTACTTTCTAGCAAATTAACAAACATACAGAGTCTCAAAATTTGTGAGAAATTTTATGCCTAAGATATGGAACAAAGTTATTATCTATGTTGTCTAAAGCAATGAACTGTTTCACACTACCAGTCAAAAGTTTGAACACACCTTCTAATTACTGTACATGATCTTTCATGATTTTTATTACTCTTTCTACATTGTAAAACAAATATAATCTCCTTCAAATAGTTGATATTGAGGTGATATCTGTTCTGTAAAGCCTTCATAACGGCTCTAATCAGAGGTGCTGTTAATTGGTGATTAGTGGTTAGCACCGTGGCCTCACACCTTCTTGGTCTGGGTTGTACCCCACCTTGTGCCCTGTATAACATAAGGAGTATAGAAGATAAATGAATCACTTAATGGGCTTTACAAAATAGGTCACTAATTAAAATAGAATTGATGACTGAATGAAGCCAAAATATTAAATATATCAATATTAAACAAAAACAAGGAAGTCGTGTAGTATCTGTGATTTGTTTATTGATTGGGAAGTGAAAACGCCAACTGTAGTGATTCTATCATTTTTATTATTTTTTTTGTTCCCTCAGGAAAAAGCGGGTTTGAGGACGCGCTTAGGGCTTTTATTTTGAAGTGGCGTATAGTAACATAAACAATGGAAAAATGGAAAGTTACAGTCTCGACCCGCAAAACATCCATCAGTTTTAGTCTCAGAGGGTTTAACTAACTGGAAAACTGAGACAAACACAGAGAGTGAGAAGTAAACTGCGAGACTGACTGACTGCTTTGTTGGACGCAGATGATTAGCGGTGTAACACCGGTGCGTTTCTGCTGCTCTCTTCATTAACCGGTAATAATCACTAGAGTTGACAGTGAATCAGTAACGTGTGTGAGGTTTCGTTATTGTGACCTTACGCACTCTCTCACCCCTGCTAGTTCCCTACAGCTTGCTAACAGGCTAGCTAGGTGAAGTAATTCCTCTCTCTCACACACACACACACACACACAGCTGCGTGTGTAGAGCTGCTCAGGGAAACTCAGTAAACTTGGTCACTTTGCTCTGATAGTTAGCTACAACCAGACTCGTGCAGCTGTCGGGTTAGCTGAGTTAACTTAGTTAGCATTTACGGTTTGAGCTTTAACAGCAACAACAACTTCGTGAACTTTACTCTTGTAAATTTGGAACTGTTATACAGTATTTATATTTTTTTCATTCAGTTTTCCCGGAAATCATTGACCAGAAAACTTAGCATTAGTAATTACAACGGGCGTTCAAATCAATTCGGGACTTTTGATTGCACACACTTGGATTAAAAAACTACTTTTATTTCTCTATATAATCCCCGGCTACACTAATACACTTATCCAAGCACTTCACTAGTGCTTGGATGGAAAGTTTTCTCAGTACACCAGAGACATGGTCGGACTGCCTTCTTCACATTTCAAACCCTAGCCTCCCAGGAACTCCCTTAATGGTCCAAACATGTGGAAATCACTTAGAGTGAGGTCAGGACCGTACGAGGAATGTTGCACTAACTCCCAGCCGAGTTCGTGTAATGTGGAATGTTTATGAATGACTATGTGTACAGTTCCCACAGACCGATGTGTCTCTTCGCCAAGTTCATTCATTCATCTTCTATAATGTTTATCCTGTACAGGAGGCACCTGGAGCCTTTCCCAAGTGACTTAAGGCACAAGGAGGTGTACACCCTGGACAGGGTGCCAATCCAACATAGGGCACACGCTATGGGCAATTTGGGAACACCATTTAACCTAACCTGCATGTCTTTAGACTGTGGGAGGAAACCCACCAAGCAAGGGGGAAACATGCAAACTCCACGAGCACAGGCAGCAATCGAAACCTCAACCTTGGATGTGTAAGGCCTCAGTGCTAACCACTACGCCACCGTTATCCATTGAATCCAGGATTTTTTTCTGTTGATGATGATGATTCCACCCTCCAAACGTTCATAACACGACTGCAATGGACTCCGAGCCACCTTGGCCAGGATTGTCTTTCACAGGACTACTTTAAAACGTTTGCACCATTCAAATGTTTTACTGCGGCTAAGAGTCTCATCACTGTACTGCGATTGTTGAAGTCTTTTGTAACTGTCAGTCGATTTCACACCATCATTCGGAGAAATTTCATCACAAGTCCCGGTTTGACTTGAACGCCCCTCGTAGCATGCTGAAGTTGGATATATTCTAATAACAAGATCTCTTGAAGTATTGCATTAGTTTTATACCACATCAATTTACTTGAAGTTTAACTGTAGCATTGATGATATATTCAGACCTGAAGCTTGAATTACAGCTGATGCTACGATTAGAGCACGCTTTGATCAATCAGCTCTGTGAATTCACTAACACTGAATTATATTGTCAAATTAATCAGAACTAGCGCATAATATGCAACTAACTACTGTATAATATTTGGATGATGCTGACAAATCCTTCAGGAAGTCAGCATAATGTAGACTTATCATATAAATGCTGCAAACTACCCAAACTGGCATTTCCTCACATATCTGCTATGTGTGTGTTCTCATAATTGAACTTTATGCTTTCTTCAGTTCCCTGTAGATTCTCCTGTGAATAAACGTTTCTCAGAAGCGGTGTAAGCATGATGCAGTTGGAAGCCCCACTGCGGCTCTGTCACAACTGTCTGTGGTACTATAAGTTCTCTCAGCGCCTACTGTCACTTTCTGCTCCACACAGGCAAGTCTGTGTTCTTGTACCTAATTTATGTGTTAAAAGTTAGTTTAAAACTTTACATCCTACTTGTTTCGTTTGTCTAAATTCTGTATTGATAATATACTGATAAACCTGGTATGAAAACAGGTCAAAATAGCACGGCTGTTATCTTTATTAGCAGTCATCCATGCTGATGTGCCTCATTAAAGAGTCACTTAGTGATGATTAGTGATGATTAATGCACAACAATTATTAACACACGTTCACATTAAGTCTTCCAAACACTCAAGCAGTTTGGTTTGTATAAAACGAGATCAGTATACCTATAATATAATTTCAAATTAGAAATTTAAGAAACATAGAAAGACATGAATGGCGTCACTTTGGCCTTGCAACTCTATGGCCAAAGGTCTGTGTTTGCGTAGTTTGTATGTTCTCCCAGTGCTTGGAGGGTACTCCGGTTTCCTTTTACAGTCCAAAGACATGCACAGTACGCTGTTTGGCATTTCCAAATTGCCCCTACGTGCCTGCGATGGATTGGCACCCCGTCCAGGGTGTACCCGCCTACTGCCTCACCGAGTGCTTTGGAAAGGCTCCAGGCCTCATGTAACCCTGAACATGATAAGCGCTATTGAGAATGAGTGAGTGAGCAAATGAGAAAGACAAAAAAAAAAGTTTGCTTTTATTCTGAAATATTATTTTAATTGTTTTGCTATTAGTATTGTAATATTTTTGATACTTTTATTAACTTACATAAAAAAAGACGTAACTGTATCATTTAACGAGTATACACTGCCTGACCAAAACAGAATAACACACAGTTGCACACAGTAGTATTTTTGTTCCAGCTTTATTTGGCTTTATGGTTTGCAATGTGTTGACCAGTTTATGGGTAAAAATGATTCCTCACACTCCCAGAGACATTCTTTTTTACAATTTGGAAAAAGCAGTACATTTTATTCCTGGAATATGCCTGTGCCATTAGGAGGAAAAGAAACTCCCTTGCTGTGATAACCTGGTCATTCAGTACATTCAGGTCATCAGCTAACTTAATTTTGTTGCCACATAACATTGCTAAGCTTAGACCTGACCAACTGAAGCAACCCCAGATCATAGTACTTCTTCCAGATGCTTGTACAGTGGCAACTATGCATGACTCCTTCTTACCCAGAATAGGGTCAATCTGAACTCATCAGACCACATGACCTTTGTCCATTGCTTTGTCCAAAGTCCAGTCTTTATGCTAATTAAAGATTTTTTTTTTTTGTTAATCTCGTAAACAAGTGATTTTCTTATGGCCACACAGCTGTTTAATCTCAATTCTGTAAGTTCTCATCACATTTTGCTCTAATTTTCATTATTAAACATAGCTGTGATTTCATCTGTCAAGTACTTTTTACAACAAAACTCCACCAAGCATTTAAATGATCTCTGATCACGTTCCTTCATGATTTGTTTCTTTCAGCTGATGGTTCAGCACTATCCATTCAGGTTTCAATAAAGCCCTCGGATGGCCATGACCAGTTCCAGTTAATGTTAATGTTGTCTTTGCTTAATGCAAGCCAATAATTTGACCCTTCTGAAACATAAATATTTCTTTTTTAACCAGACAGTGTATAATCTTTGTCTTCATGAATAATGTCTTCTGTTTCGTGTTTGGAAAAATAGTTACTCTTATTTATCCTCTTCCTCTGTTTGTAGGTCATTTGCAAGTTACTATGACGTTCTCGGGGTTAAGCCTGACGCATCACTGGAACAAATAAAGAATGCATTTTTCGACAAGTCCAAAAAGGTTCTCCTTCACAACTTTTCCATTTCCATTAGTCGTACTAGTCAGTAACTGTAAGGACAAGTTTAAACCCATGTGCATGAACAGGAAAGGCTAAGAAGTTCAGGAAACCACACGTATTACAAAGACAATCAGTGCACGTTAACATGCGGAGACAATGAACAGAAATAGAGGTTTTTGGCTTTAAACAGAACTAACTTCATGCTACTGGAATGCAGTTGATGAATGCTTTAGTTTTAAATCCAGCAGACTCTAGTTTTAAAATCTTTTTTTTAATGTGCCTTGTCTTCCAATATCTTTGAGTTACAGTATCATTAAAAAGCAGTTAATCTAATTTACCAATATATTTATTCAATATATACAAGACATATCATATAATTAAACTTATTCAGTGCTCAGATTGTATCTGAAACAGACCACAGCTTCATGTGAACCAAGGCCAGGTTTATCAAGGACAGTCTGTTTATGTGCAGTTGAG
Organism: Clarias laeviceps; assembly: GCA_030014305.1. NCBI lineage: Eukaryota > Metazoa > Chordata > Actinopteri > Siluriformes > Clariidae > Clarias > Clarias laeviceps. Next base: position 20,258,438 of record JAQMYJ010000002.1, on the reverse strand, counting down.
GTATGTCAGGTGTCCTTTGGTCACGGTGCTCTTCACCACTAGAGGGGTCTGTTTCATCATAGTGCTATTCGTATCTTATTCCTTATGCGTTATGTTGTGTACATACAGGAAAGTTTAAGCTTATCACGCACAAAAACCATGACTACCTAGAGGAATATGTACATACAGTACCAGTCAAAAGTTTGGACACAAGTCTGGACTTAAAGACACAGACAAAACAGTGAAATAACACATATGGCATTAGGTAATTAAGTAACAACAACAACAAGTCAGTTTTTATTTTAAGACCCGAAGGCCAGATATTCTGAAATAGTTCTTGCAAAACCAGTACTGTCAAGTGCATTTGCAAAACCTATCAAACACCATGATGAAACTGGCTCTCATGAAGAACTTCCCAGGAAAACAAGGTCAAAACTTACTGTACCTCTGCAGCAGAGGAGAAGTTCATTTAGAGTCACCAGCTTTAAAAATCACCAGTTGACATCACCGGATTACAGCCTTTATGAAGGTTTTACAGAACATGAGTAGCAGACACATCTCAATATCAACTGTTCAAAGGAGATTATTGCATATTTTGGATGCCTTCAGCTTTGTTTTACAATTTAGAACTAAATAAAAATCAGCAAAGACCATGGATTTTGAAGGTTTGTCCTGGTAGTGTTTATTACAGAGTGATTAACATATTTGTGTTAAGGTTGTGAAATTACAGTACATTGCATTATTTTGTTTATTAATCATGGTTGATTGAACTAAAAACAAAAATACAAAATTGGCTCTACATAGAGATTTGTAACTTGCTGCAACATTCGTATCATGTTCGCTGATTTATAGGATTTGGCGAAAGGCCAAAGAGTTAAACCCGCTGTTATGTAAGGATACAAAGTTAAAGCAATGGATACTCTGTTCACGAAGGACAGTTGTCTTGCAGCTGCATCCATGAAATGCTTAGCGCGTAGGTGATCATGCTCCGAGCATTATGAACGCAGTGCAGTCTTCGGTTTCCCAGCTGCACTACGGACAGATCAGGACATCAAACTAGGAAACGTATTAAAGTGATGTTTAGTATTATGTTATCCTTGCCAGCTCTAATTCGGGAATGTGAGAAGGAAGTTTGCATGTAACGCTGCTGACAGATGAGTTTATATTTGTCTTTGAGTCAGTCCCGGTGTCTGCAGGTTTGAGCCAGACATAGGGGTATTTTGTACATAAAGAGGGTGTAGATGAAAAGATGATAGAGAAGCTGTGCAGAATTACACACGTTTATGATATGGCTCAAGTGTATGTCAGTGTTGTGTTTAAACTAAACTTATGTGTACTTTTTTTTTAAATTGAATTCATCTGCTTTCTGTTTATCCAGCTTCACCCTGACAGTGACCCATCGAACCCAAGCCTCCACAGTCAGTTTGTTAAGCTCAATGAAGCTTACAGAGTGTTAAGCAAAGAGCGCACCAAGAAGGAGTATGATCTCCGGCTAAGATATCACGGTGTCGACCAGAGTTTTAGACCCTCCTCAAGATACACACACCACCCCGGGTAATCCCACCTGGACTCCTCGTATCTGTCTGCATTTAAAAAAAAAAAAAAAAACTTTTATATTGAAATACATTTAAGATTTGTGTACAAAGTCTATCCATTGTATTTCTCCTTCTCTCTCCCAGTTCTGCTGAGACGAACGAGAATGCACGCTACTGGGAGCAGTTCCACACTGTTCACGAGCACTCCGGGGAAGGCTGGCAGAAGAAGAGGAAGAAGAATTTCCGTCTTGTGGGCTACTGCGTCCTTGCCGTGCTTCTGAGCGTCTGTGGTCATTACTTCGGGTTCAGGTAGCGTGAGAAACGCAAAACCTAATACAGTGTGCATGATGCAAGTAATGCCGAACCGTGCCTTAAACATGACTTAAAATTTTGTTGAAAGAAGGTTGGCCGCACAAAAGTTTGCGCTCCCCTTCAATTTTTTAGTTTAAAAAAAAAATTTTAACCTGCCTAAAATAAAACTCCCCGAAACGTTAAGTCCTGACCTGAAAAATATTTAGAAAAATAATTTTGCTATGACCTGCATGGTCTCCGGTCGGAAGAAGGGAGTGCGTGACATCTGGCAGAGTTAGAACAGATGTGTGAAGCAGAATGGGCAAATATTTGCCAAGCAATCTGACAGAGTTAGAGCAGATATGTTAGGAAGAATGTGTGGGGGAGTGGGTTATGAGGGGACCTAATGCTCCAGAAGATGCAAACAGGAATAGTTAGGAGCAGTTTTGAAGGCGGATTTTGCGTATTGGAGAATCACATTCGGAAAGGGTGATGCAAACAAACGTTATTTGTTATTCATTATTGTTAATTAAAGAATAGATTTTTTTGTAGCTTTTTGAGGTATTCCGATAAGCAATCGATTATTCCTGAATGTCATGAGTGACTAACTAGTGCTGAGAGTCCACTGCTCGAATGGGCTGATTTTGCAGTGCAGATGCAGGTGGGAAATATCCAAAGTCATTCACACCATCTTTTGTGGTCAGTAGAAGCCTAAACAGCTTAACCATAACAGAAAAAGTGTGTCACACTTATGGTATGACTTATTGATAAATAACAGTAAGTACATTTTTAAATAAGTATTAGTAAAGGGGTGATGTTCCAGAGTGATCATCTTACAATACAGCTGTCCCAATTTTTTTTACATATATAATTGTATTTGTAAGATGATCAGTCTGGAACATCACCTTTAACCACATTGTCTATTGTGTTTCAATACATGTTAAACATGTCATACTTTTTATCCATTTGTGGACACAGTAATTGTTGTGGAATTGTTGTGAATCGTCCATATAACAAGTTAGTTCCTGTTATAACTCACCAGCCTTGTCTTGAAGACAATAAAAGGTTGTCCTGTTACAAAGGAACCTTTCTTGACGATTTTTCCAAATACTGAATAGAAAACTAAGAAATAAAAAATGTGCAAAAAAACTAACTTTACAGAATTACAGATTTACCTCTGACTGTTTTAAGACCACAACGTTTCATAAATGTTTTCTAATGGAAATCTTCTGTATAAATGCCTAGCTAAGACATTTCTATGGAAACCATGAGATATTAGAAGGAGGTTTTAATAAAAGCCTTTGCTTTTATCCTGCAGCTGAACTGTTGAAAATGAATCAGAATTGAGAACTGAAATTCATTTCCAAGAGTGATTAATTTAGTATGACATTTCATAATGTATAAAGTAGTAAAGTATAGTGTTTATATTTTTCATGACCTTGACTACTATCGCTGTACATGTTTCACTTGTGCATTAGTCACTGATATAATATAATGATAATGTTTCAGTATGCTTTTTTTTGTCTGGTCCAGAGCCTAGATAAATCTCACTACTGTATGTTCACCGTCGTTTCCTGGTTCCTGTTTTTTATTTATTTATACCTGTTGTAATCTATTTAATGTTTTTACACCTGGACTGGGACCGAACTTCACAGACCGACATTACATCACTAACAGGCATATTAACGGTTTTTGAATAATCGTTCTTCACACCTGATAGACAAGTTGTGCCATTGCAGTTAATTAAAAAATGTCTGGCTGAAACAGAGCATGCCAACTAGTGCAATAGTTGCAAGAGTCCAGATGTCATTCCAGATGCCAGAACTCACTAAGTGTTAGCTTTTGCAGTCAATAAACAAAGTGAAACTGCAAGATGCAGTAAATATCCAATAATAACATTTACATAGTAGCAACTGCTTATTCATGCAATCATTTAATCAGCCTATCATGTGTCAGCAGCACAACACACAAAATCACACAGATTTGGAGTCAAGAGCTTCAGATTAAACATCAACGTGTTCTCAGAAACAACGTGTTGAAAAGGTCTGCCGGGATATTTATGCTCAGCACTCTCTAGGGTTTACACAGTGCTAGAGACAAAAAACGTCCAGTGAGCAGCAGTTCTGCAGGCAGAAACTCCTTATTGATGAGGGAGGTCAAAGGAGAAGAGTCAAAGTGGTTGAAGTGTACAGGAACGTTACAGGAACTCAGATACTCAATCTTTGAAACCTGAATCTTGAGGCAGATGGTCAGGCAACGTTGCCTGGTCTCTTTCCAGTCTTTAACTGTGCAGTTTGTGTGAATCTGTTTCAATAATTTTTCCCATCTTTGTTGACAAGAGTGGAATTGTGTGTGGTCTTCTGCTGGTGTAGCCCATCCCCCTTAACGCTCGGCGTGTGGAGCATTCCGAGATGCTCTTCTGCTCACCATGGTAGTGGAGAGTAGTTATTTTAGTTTTCATGGCCAGTCTGTCAAATTAGTCTGGCCACTCTTTTTAGACCTCTCCCATGAACCGGGCATTGCCACCTTCAGAACGTCTGCTTAGTGTTTTTTTTTTTTTTTTTTTTTTACTTGTGTGTAAACTCTCGAGGTTGTAATGTGTAAAATCCCAGGAGATGAGCAGTTTCCAACTTGCCTGGCCCGAGCAACCAGGCCACAGAACTCCCCTGTTTCCAGTGTTTGAGGTGAACAAGCTCTTGATTTGGATCTACATGATTTTTTTTTTTTTTTTTATAACTACATGGATTTAGAGGTACAGGTGTTTCTTTTAAAGAGGCCGGTTACTGTATATGAGGCACATAAATGAAGAAATTAAGTTAATCTGAATGTGTTCCACCAAAATAGGTGTGTTTTTTTCCCTAAAGTGCTTGTTTTTTTATTAGTATTGTTTGTTTTTTTAGAAAGCTGGAAGAAGTACATAATGACTTCATGGATAAAAAAGATCTTGTTATTAATAAACTCTACAACGAGTCCAAAGAGAGAGCCAGGTATGAAAACCAATACACATGAACATGAAGCACATTTATATAATGTTAATAGTAAACAATCTGTGTATGAAATAATACAGGAAATGGCATGCTCTCCTAGGAAAATGAGCCATGTAATGGTGTAATGCAACCAAGAGTGAAGCAGAGTCACTTTTACCCTCTCCGAGTTAATTAGTTTCCAATAATAGCATGTCCTCGTTTGTTTTATTCATTTTCTGACCCAGCATTTTTCAAGCAGTTGCAGTTTTTATTTACGAGGGCTGATTGAGTTTTTTTTTATTTTTTTTTACTGAGGGTCAAACTGGGACTCGTGATGAAAGGTGTAAAACCGATTTGCAGTAGATTTCAAGCACAATATGGTCCCATGAACATTCGTTATGTGAACACCTGATTCTTGAAAATCAACGGATAACTTTTCACCAACTTGTGAAAGAAATGCATCTGTCTGTGGGAACTGTACACACAATTATTCATGAACACCGCTTGCACATTACAGGAACTTGGCTGGCAGTTATTGCCACATCCTCGTATAGTCCTAACCTCGCTTTACGTCACCATTTCCATGCTTGGACAATTAATTAGTTCCTTTGGTAGCCAGGATTTAAGACGTGAAGCAGGTAGTCCGATCATAGCTCCAGTGTACTGAGAAAGCTTTCTACATTGATTGTATCTAAGCACTAGTGAAATGCTGGGATAAGTAAATTAGTGTTGCAGGAGATTAAATAGAGAGATAAAGTGATCGTTTACTCTTATAACTGTGTTCCGTTCTTCTGCGCAATCAAAAATCCCAGTTTGACTTGAACACCCTTTGTATTAAATAATATTAATGCCATATTTGATTTTCAGTTTGGTTTAAGTTAAATTTGATGATCTTCATAAACAGATGTTCCACTGAATTATTGAGTTAATGGAAAAAAAAACATATTCAGCTTATTTTCCATAAATGTCTCCTTCCTGAAAAAGTAATGTACACTACCGTTCAAAAGGTTGGTATCTTTTGCTAATTTCTTTGTTTTTGTTGAGTGATTTATTTTCTACATTCTACAGTTCTCTAAGTTAATTTAGAGTTAGCAGCTTCAAAAATCACCAATTAACAAACAGCATCTCGGATTAGGTTTTATAGAGCATAAGTAGCAGATGCATCTCAACATTAACATATCTCAACATTAAGAGATTATTACATATTTTGGACGCCTTCAGAATTGCTTTACAATGTAAAAAGAAAGTTGAGTTAGAAAGTGATCCCAAACTATTGAGCAGTAGTGTATATGCATGTTTCTTTGATAAATAACAAGAAAAATTATTCTGTGGAACATCTGCTGCACAAGTTACCATGAATAAACTCATAAGAGCATATTGCCTTTTATTCAGCACCATAACATTGTGCATAAAGAATTTAAGCTATATAAAAATGTGGATAGTCAATCATATTTAACAAACTTAACAGGCCATGGTGTTTGGTTACTCATGTTAAATGGGATTTTATTTGTGTGTTCGGAATTGTTTTGTTTCATGCAGGGTAAATGGATTTAAGAAGCAACAGGAGATCCTGAGACAGAAACATGCAGAATTTATGGAGAGACACAAGATCCATCAAAGTGGCAAAGAGAAGTAGAAATATCGGACAGAATTACCGGACCTGACGCACATGGAGGTAGCAGATGCATAGATGTAGGAGATGAACTGAAGCTGCTTTTAGGTTGAGAAAATATTTATATTAATATAATAATACTAATGATGATGATAATATCCAGTGTCCGATATTTGTGACACTTCCAGGATGCACCAAAAAACCTGTTGTTAATGAAGGGCGTTTCATATAGTATACACTGTAGTCCTGTTACGTATTGATTATGTCCTACATGAAGCATCAGACACCTGTGTATCCACAGCATGCCTGGATTTTCTGGGCAGATTTTTAACACCTGGATACGGTTCTATTGGAGGAAAAAAAGACGAAGCACTGTACACAACTCACTGTGTGTGTTTGTGTGTTGCATTTTTCTACCTAAACCAGATTAAAGGAATAACACAAAAGTAACCAGTATTTTCACCTTTTTGGATCAAGCAGGCCATCATTTTCCATCAGTCTTCATTAAAGAGGAATTCATACAGATGTTCTGGGTTTGGTGCAGAACTGAAAATATTTTTAAATGGTGTCCCTCCTAAATTGCTTTTCCCGTTACCTGGATTTTTCCTATCATGGATCGACAGAAACGATAATCTGACTTCTCAACAGAAATACCAAAGAAACAGACAGTAACTTTTCCGGAAGCTGGATTGCTGGATTTAAATTTAAGAGATAAAAAAATATATATTGCTAAATATTTTGCGTTTCATTGGGAAGCATTTTCTGATCGGTGAACTTGCCATTTGTTTTGCTCTCTTTATGTGCATGACATCTCCTGTCAAAGTATATCTATATATAGCATGTTCTCTATTATGCTGTCTTCTGCAGCTGTATAAAATAACAAGATGACTGTCATCTCCAGGTGTTTCATAATATTGTTAGGAACTCTGAAATCAGTAGATCCATGTCTGAGGTTTGACTGTTGCTGTAAGTGGGGTAATGTTTCTCTGATATTTTCCTTGCGGTTATAAATAATTAAACATTATACTGATATTAAATTATGTAATGTTTTTATACCATTCTGTTCTCTGTATTGATATCTAGTTGTTTTCTTGCCAGTTAGGAATTATTACTGTACGGTTCCCGTAATTTCATTAGCAAAGTTAAACTCTTATTTCACTAAAGCCTCACACACACATAATCAAATATGATGTGTAGGCACCCCTTACTCAAAATGATTTTTTTCTCCTGTGGTGTTTTATTGGCAATGCTCTTGCGTCATTATCAGGAGATGTTGCGTTTAATACCTGAATATGTCATAGCAGTCTGAGTCTGGTAGTCTGATAGAGCATAATTGGCCCTACTATCTGGCAGTCTTTCCTGTTACCGCTGTCAAGAGCAACACCAGCCTGAGCTTATTTATACTGAACAGAGCAGTCTGAAAAGATCTTGTGTCCTGGATGTAGCATAAATTAGCTGTCATCCTCCAAGACTGGTAAGCACAACATATACAGTGGGGTGGCAAGACAAAGAATAAGGCAAAATCTTTCTTTCCAGGTCTTTGGCTATAAATTGGTTGGTATTGAGTGTATATAACACTGAAACACTAAAACAGCGAGCTAGCAATCGATGAAGCTCTCTTTAATTGCTCATCAGATGTTCATAATAAGGATGAGAATGCCATAATGGCCAGATGCATAGTGTTTGGTCAATTGGTATTCAGTGCCAAGAGATGTATGTGTGTGTGAATGCAGGAGATTCAGTAAAATGAATTCCAGTCTGATCGTTATCATTAGGATAGCATGTTTGTCCATCACAGTGGTATCTCAGCTTGGACAATATTAAAGTGGCCCAAATTAAATTGGAAAAGTTAAGGTTTACATTTCTACTGCTCAGAAATAATCACATATTTCCCTTGTTTAGGCCAAAAATCTGTTTGGCTATTTCATCCTTGTTTTGTGGTTTAAATTTCATATGTGATACTTGTTGGAAAAAGGAAAAGAAATCTATTTTGGAAGTTGTACATAGGCAAAAAGAAAATTCCCCTCTGTATAGGTGCACAGATGGAGGCTTCATTGGTACAGTGTAAGAATCTCCGTCTGTCTCATGGTTCAACTCACTGACGGGGATCTCCAGCCACGTGGGTCCCAAGCCCTGATGAAATGGGGAAGGTTGCGTTAGGAAGAGCATGTGGCATAAAACATGCTGAATCAAATACGTGAATTAAAAAAAATCCACTATGGATACCCTTAATGGGAGCAGCAAAAAGAAGAAGACAGACGCACAAGAAAGACCCACTTATTAACGCCATTGATTCATCCGGTTGCTGAAAATAGTGTAAATAATAAAAGTACATCAGTTATTTTTTGCAAAAAGATTTAAACATCAAATTTAGTTTTTACAGATGAAGAATTGTTGCAGCTCATCACATTTTTTTTCTTTTTTTTTTTTTGCCAAATTATCATCTAAGACAATTTCCTAAATGTTGATTATTTCATATTCTTCACACCAAAAGAAAATGCTAATATGCAGCACTGTTATAAAGAATGTTCTGTTTCACTGGTTATAATCAGACATGTCCAAACTTTAAAATCAAATGCATAATATGCTTGAAATAGCTTCAGATATTGATCTTGATGGGAAGATGAGGAGGTAATTCTGTGCCAGGAGTATTAACCAAGGTTTCCAAAAGCAATAAGCAAGAAAAATAAGCATGAATGTTTTATAATGCAGAAAATACAGTATGTGCCAAAATATACAATACTGAAATAAAAAGACGAATAATATTACCTTGTTCATACCGAACATAGCCTGTTGATTTACCACGGTATGCGTAATGAAAGTGTTCAAAGTGTGTGTAAACCACCTCGCTGAAGACAGTGTTCTTATCATTCAAGCAGATTCTCAAACTTAACCGGGAACAAAGATTCCTGCAGACTCCTGCAAAAGGTGACGATATGCTCACGTAATGTTGATGCAGTACACTACCAGAACAGTGAAATTTCATAAAAAATAGACAGCATAACTGTGACTTGGTGCTGTCTTATTAAATTTCTCTTGGAATTGTTCTGCCTCTATTTTCAAACTCAGTCCCCATTCACAACCACTTCTGTATGAGCGGAAATAATACTCAACTATGAAAACTTTTTCCTCCGTCGAGAGACCCATGTCCAACATCAACTGCACAACACAACTGCCTTTTCACTACTCGGAACACATGCGGCTGGAGCTATGCCCCGTCGACAAACACACATGCGAGTTTGAGATGGGCAAGTTTCAGTCCTGTATATTTCGGCTCGTATTGTATAAAACTTTATGTTCAATAACAAAACTGGATCATAAAGATATGCATCTTTATATGCATGTAAATATTTTTTTGTAATTTAATATTTTTTTACTTTTTTTCTGGAATCTTCTCGTTTTTCCGCTGACCCTGAGCCACACACAATCGGTGACCCACAGAATTTCAGCCAACAAAGGAGGAGTTATGTGTTCAAGCTTAACAGTAGCAAGTCCATACAAAGAAGCTAATTATATTTACATTAACAATGATTGTGCAATGTAATTACTTTGCAGGTACAATGAAAGAATAATAATATCTACTGTTAAGCATTTGTCCAAGATCTGTTCTCTGTATTGTGCAAATGTCCTGGTTTGGGTTTCTAAGGACCAGAACTTCACTCTATTTTTTTTTCTTCAAAATTTGAACAATGGATATTTAATGTTCATAGGTTAGAAGTTCGGGCTCTGGGTTACTGATGAGAAGATCGGCACTGATCTAGCGGCACCTGACCGATGGCTCTGTCTTAACAAGCTGGGATATGCGAAAAAAGAAGAAATTTCACTGTGCTGCCATGATTATGTGACACACAAAGCATTCTCTGCTACTTCTTTTTCTTCTTAGTAGTTGGCATGGTTATGTCTGTTATGTCATGTCTGATTTCCACATTACACATGCTGAATCATAGCTCAGCTCATTTGATTAAGGTGTGGTGCCACCACTAAAATTATACCATACCCATGGTTTTTGGGTATTTTTTTTCTAGATAATAATCAGCTTCTACCTTTGTTCCAGCCGTGCTCCTCAGCTAGGCCGTGCTCAGATCTGATAGGCGATAAGGTGCACAGACCCATATGCAGGTGCAGCTCTTTTCTCAGTCAGACTGATCTCAAAGATAACGGCTCACAGGTATGAGTAAGAAGATGGGGATGGGACCTCGAGGGGTGTATTTGTGTGGGTCATGACTTGGGCTTGTGTAAGAGCTATGGCCATGGGGCTGATTTGACACGTTTAGTCTGTTGCAACACTGACAATACAGAGGGCACTGGTGGCTCAGTGGTAGGTGTTTCGCCTGCCATGCGGAAGGCCCGATTCCCAGCCAGTGTCCCAACCCCAGCCACTGGATGCAGTGCGACCACTTGTCGGGAGCAGCCGAAAGACTAACAACAACAACAACACTGACAAGACAGACATGTCCACTGGTACTGATGTTAAGCGTAGGATATCAATTCTTGTCTGTTTGCATTGTGAAGACCTTTAGGGTATTGTGGTCGCAAGCTGTGTTGTCACTCAGCTCTAAAGGAGATAACAGCCCGCATTCAGTGATCCCCCATGAAGTTTGTGCTCTATGTAACCCAAACACACTTACCGATGACGTCAGGGGGTCTTCACATGCAAAGGAAATGGGAGGGGTCGCGTTCAGCACTTATGGGTTATGGTGTTGAATCTGTTCTGCTTGTATTCAAATCATAAACTGAGATATTGGGAGATGGCGTGTTTTTATTACCCGGTGTGTGTATTCTGTTGCATGCTTTTATTAGGCAGTTTCTCACTTGCAAAGCAAATTAGACAAATAAAACTGAACCGACAGAAAGTGGGAGTGAATTATTGCTGAGCGTGTCAGCGTGTACTGACGTGAGAGGGCATTACACCTGCGCACGGTTTTGCGAGAAGGTCTAACGCTTTGAGGGGAAAAGGAGATAAAAATAAAAAAAAAAGTTCGCAACGTGACAGACAGTTCCGCGCAGCCTCGAGTTTCCAGTTCAGCTGCTGAAGGGCAAACAGGAGGCACGCGACTCCAGATCCACTAGGCCTGTTCGCTCACATTTTCATCCGGTGTGTTATTGTATCTGCCCGCGACCTTATCGCGTTTTTATTTTTATAGAGCGTAATAAAAAAAAAATAATAATAAATAAATAAACGAAACGCGTGGTGTGCCTCCGGGTAACGTCATCGGATCACAGACAGTAGAGCTCGCGCGAGATGCGTCACGGGAAGCGGCTGTTGAAAAGCAACTCGCGTGTGAGAGGCATGGACACCGTCCTCACCTTACCGAGCCTGAAGGATTTAACCACTCTGGATGTATCTCTTCACCTCGGAATTGCACCCACGGGGGTATTCCAGGAGTAAGGCGGATCAATTGCAGGAAGAAAAGGCTGATAATTAGGACTCGCCGGTGGCCTGTGTGTCTGAGAGTCCTTGTAGTGTAGCGGGAATTCTGTCTATAGGCTTGTATGAGCTGTGTGAGTGCAATAGCCGGTAAACGCGATCTGTGGAATTATAACGGCGCACGCGGATACGGAGTACAGAGTGAATGGATCGCTTCTGATCACTGACTTGTATCTGTGACAAAGAGCTGCGGGGCGTCCGCGTGTCGCTAACGGGTAATTAAATCTCCTGGAAAGTGAGCAAGGGGAAAGGGGTTGAGGGTCTCAATGTGAAAACTTGCGATCTTTTGTGTTAAGGATCCCCGCCTTGTTTCTTAAAGACTTGCACAGTACGTTATCATGGTCGCGTTTTTCATGGACGCATCAAAGAAGATCAAAAAAGGAGAAAAGTAACGAGGACTGCAATCAAGCAACCGAGGATCCAGCTCTATAATTTCGAGAACTATTTTGGACGAACGGCGACACAATGGGTAGAACGCTACAAGTTATTCTCGGCATGTTTCAGTTCGTCTCACTCGCCAGAATGCCAACACACTGTGCCAAGGCACCGGTAAGATCCCGAACAATGACTGGGCTTCTTAAACTCTAAACTTCTCTCAGTGCTTCATTCGGTCACTCTGTGGCGGATCTTCTGAGATCACAACGAAGCTCGTTATTGCGTCACCGAAATCACTTGACATCAGAGTAAAAAAAAAACTCTTGAAATCTTGCATGCGTTTAGGTTTCAGTGCATTGAGTTAATGCTGAGTACTTTATTAGACATTTTACGATGATTTAGTGTTTGAATAACCTCACGGTCATTGGCGTTTGCCATTTCAAAGGTTGTGCATTTTTTGAAAAGGAGCAGGTCGCGCGCAAACTATATGCGCGTTAGATCACTTTTTTATTTTCCCCCCACGCGCGCGCACAGTTGTAAGGGGCATTAATGGCACACATTGTGTGCATTGTGCATGCTGATCAGAGCAACCTCGGGGTTACTCCTGGACGCAATGTTAGTTTACCCAGGCTTAAAGCGTGTTTGTGCTTTCGGTAGGTGCGCGCTGATGAGGTGAAATTAGAGCCGAAAGGTTGTGTGTGTGTTGTTTCCTGCGTGGTCGTGCGTCAGTGCTGCTTAACTAGAAGAGACGGTGCGATTCTGAGTACTCCGTCTAGCTACGTGAAATGGGTGCCGTGCTTTATGGCAGCATCTAGTGGCACTGCAGAAAGAGCTTTTCTTAATAAGACACCACTGATTCATTTGGATTTACTCTTTCTGTAGCTCTTTTCATTCTTCATTGCATGTTACTTTGTCTCACCATCCGACTGAGACAAGGTCCAAAATAGCCAAGTGCACTGACCGGGACACAACCTTTCATCTAATGGGCTCTGTTTACATCTCTCTTTCTCTGTTGTTCTTGTTTTTTTTTTTTCTTCCTTATACACATTCAATGAATCTACCTAGTGTCGTAAGAGTTAATCATATTGCTATCACCAAGTGGGGGCATGGTGATGTCATCCACTATCCACTGGCTTTTTTTTTCTTATGCAGCGTTCTCACTAGATATTTATACACCTGCCACAAACTAAATGGGAAAATTGTGCAGAAGGACCGTTCTGTGTTTCAAGGTCTTTCCTTGGCACGTACGCACGTCTGCGTGCAGACAGGCAGACAAACTGCTGGGGGAGGCACTCGGAGAGACGATGTGCCGGGGATCAAAGAGTGTTGAAGAGTGGACTGGCATTGCCAAACCGAGCTGCTGCCGTCGCATGAGCTGGCAGGTCCGAGATGATTTTCCTTTGTATATGTGGGTGGTAGTGTGTGACCGTGCCAGCCATTCTGCCAGTCCTAGACATGCAAGCTGCATTTCACAACGACTCTTAGAGGAGGGGAAAAAAATGAGATGAGAAATGAGAAATTGAACGGTATTTCAATCGCATTGCAACATTGACGCCTTCTTGTACCTTTTCCACATTGCACCAGCTGGCAACAAATTTGACAGTGCACCTGAGAATTCATATAATTTATCAACATCATTTAATGGAGAAATTGTTATATATGTGAATTAATGCATCTGTGCATGTATACTTTTATATGAACACATGTGCACATACTTTACTGCACCACTTTAGGATTGTTAGACATCCATGAGAGTTGGATAAACATTCATTTACTTAGAAACATCCCCCCAACTCGGGCAAAGGCAACTGCACTTTAATGTGTATGCACGTCTGTGTATGTGTTTTGTAGTACAAAGTCTGCTTTCATCTAGCTGTGACCTTGTACCAGAGTGTCGATCCAACAGTACTGAGGGGCGTGTTCATGTTAACATGCACTAACTTCCTGTTCTTATCTTACTTCACACCAATACATGGGATAAATGTATCACACACACAGATTAACAAATTTGAAAATCGTGACCAGTGATTTGTAATCTTGCCTTCTTTATTGGGTCAAAGTTCTATCACTATTCTTGGAAGGGATACTCTGACTAATTTTTTTTGGATTGAGAATTGGGTAATCCAATTGACGCATGAGGTATGAGCTGGCGTTTATAGCATTGATCAGGCAGTGTGTGATTTCTTTGCTTAGGAAAAAACAAAAAATAAAACGAACACTAAGCAAATGGTTGAGAGCCTTCCATTGTATAGTTTCTGCAGTGATTAATGTGTTTAAGCTGACAAGTTATTTAATCCTAACTGATGCAGTGAGTAGCTTCTCATTTTTTTAAACAATCACATCCGAAGAAATATCCTGTGGTAGTGGCAAAGATATTCTGTTTCAGAAGGGTCAAATTGTTGTCCTGCATCAAGATAGGAAAACAACTAACGAGATTGTTGGAACTCCTAAAATCGGGTTAAGAACCGTCCAACGCATTATTAAAATCTGAAAGCATAGTGGTGTACTATAATTTTTAACAAAGAAATGTGGTTGGAAAAACATCCTGAATGATCGTGATGGGAGATCACTTAAATGCTTTGCTGAACTCGCATCTATGTTTAACAGTGGGAGTAAGAGCATTTCCACATGCTCAATGCGTAGAGAACTCAAGGGATTGGGACTAAACAGCTGTGTAGCCTTAAGAAAAAGGTTTATCAGAAAAAAGCCTTCAGTTTGCTATAGAGGATAAAGAATGGACTGTGGAGCACTGGAAAATGATTGAGGTCTGTTGAGTCCTGTGTGTGTGTATAGAGATGAAAATAATCGATTTAGTTATGAATCGCGATTCTTCGTTGTTGTAATTCACATATCGCCATACTGACTCCAAAGATAGATACAGGGGATAGATTCTTTATTGATCCTGAAGGAAATTCCTGAGTGATTAAATGTAGTCCATTTAATTACTGTATTAAATGCAATACTGCATCAAAAATAAAGAGACGTACTGGTTAATCAGCCAATGTACAGAACTGGCTGTTTTTCAGTGTGATCGCCATGATTGGTGATCAGATATAATCGATTTTGAACAGAGTGCAGAAGTTTCAGATCTTCACAACATGAACGCTTTTTTATAGAGCTACATTATTAATAATGTAATAATTTAGAATAGTACATTATTAGTCTGAAACCCACTCATTACACACGCTTATACAAGTCTCAAAAGACCGCGATTACAAATTAGTCAAAAAAAATCGTGTGCTCAAAAATCGTGTCTCAACCTGCATCCTCACTGTCAAGTTGAATTTTGAGATTTTGGAGGCATCTGAGGATGTAAAACGTCGCAGTTTCTTATTGATCCTACAGGTGGCGCACTCTGTACTATTTACACATTTTCATCCTGTGTGATAGCAGTGAATTATTTGCTAAGTTTGTTTAGAAATAATAACCGTGGCGGACTACAGAGATATGTGATGCTCAGAAAAATGTCAAACTTTTGTATTTGGAGTTTTTTTGTATCGTTTATATGCTGCAGTTTTTATGCAGTTAATGCTAAGTGGGAAAACTAATGCTATAAGGAATGGACTACATTTAATTACTCAGTAAACTTTTTAAAGCGTTAAAATTGTGATATAATCTGGAAAAAAAATTATATTGAATCGGGATATTTATGAAACCGTGATACTTATAGAATCACAATTTTAATCGAAACAGCACCTAGGTATTTGTATTGGGTGATGACTAGTAATTCCCATCCATAAATATATGTATATGAAATGCTGTAAAGTAACAATACTTTCAAATATATATATATTTATATTGTTTATTGTTTAAAAAAATAATCTAAACAATATTTGGTGAGACTGCCTTTTGGCTTCAAACCAGCATCAGTTCTTACACTTACACCTTTGCACAAACTCTCAAGGATTTTGTAGGCTCAGAGTCAAGTGGATGATTAACCAGTTATACCAAGCAGGTGCTAATGATCATTGATTTCGTATGTTGGTTGAAATATAGTCATTAACTGATACAAAAACAGCTGTGTAGGAGTAAAACTGGGTGAGGAAACTCATCCAAACTCTGCTTCTGCGAGGAGGTTGTGGAAGACAATTTCATGTCACAGGTCATTCAACACTACACTGCATCAGTAAGATCTCTCCCAAACAAAAAGTTCGAAACAGACTGGGGTTTCAACGTGCTGTTCAAGCTATTTTGAAAAAGCACAAAGAAACACGCACTGTTGAGGACAATAGACGCTGTGGTCGGCCAAGGAAACTTAATGCAGCAAATGAAAGACACATTGTGATAACTTCTCTTCAACATCGGAAGATGTCCAACAGTGCCATCAGCAAAGAACTGGGAGGAAACCAGTGGGACTGTGTTATACCTATCTGCTGTCTGGAGAAGTCTGGCTAGAAGTCTTCATGGGGGAATTGTGGCCCAAAAGTTAAAGCCTAAGTGACTCAACTGTGCACCAGAACATTGGAACTGGGGTGCAGAAAAATGGCAGCAGTTGCTCTGGATTGATGAGTCAAAGGTGATGTGGCTATAGTAGGATGCAGGTTGTTTGCTGTACAATAATGAGTGTCTACAGCCAACAGTGAAGCATGGTGGAGGTTCCAAATTTGGGGCTGCATTTCTGTAATGAGTTGGAGATTTGGTCAGGATTAATGTTGTCCTCAATGGTAAGAAATACAGGCATAAGTAAGCATAAGGATAAGTATTCATCATGCAACATTATCAGGGACGCTTCTGACTTTACTCCAATTTATTCTACAAGGACAACGTCCCCAAACATACAGCCAATGTCATTAAGAACTTTAGCTCATCTTCAGTGTAGAGAACAACAAGGAGGCCTGGAAGTGAAGGTTTGTCTCCCACAGAGCCCTGATCTCAGCATCATTGAGTCTGTCTGGGATTACATGAAGAGACAAAACGATTTGAGACAGCCTACATCCACAGAATATATGTTGTTCGTTCTCCAAAATGGCAATTCTGGTTTTGCAGGTCGCACCAAATACTGATGTGATTTGGATTTCTCTTATGTTTGTTTACTTACTTTTTTTTTTTTTTTATCAATTAACAAAATTGAAAGACTTCTATTATTGAAAGTATTCTTTACAGAATTTTCCACACCTGCCTAAAACTTTTGCACAGTACTGCACATGCACGCACACACCGGCCACTTTGTTAGGTGCACATTTTGCCTTTAAAACTGCCTTAAGTCTCCATGGCATAGGCTCAACAATGTGCTGGAAACAGTCAACAGAGATTTTGGTCCACATTATCATGATATTATCACACATTTGTGACAGATTTGTCAGGTTCCCTGTCCTTAGCTGACAGAAGTGGTGCCCAGTGTGCTCATCTGCTGGTGTAGCCCATCTGATTAAATGTTCGGTGTGTTCAGAGATGCTCTTTGGCTTATCTCTGTTGTAACAAGATGTTATTTGAGTTACTGTTGCCTTTCTATCAGCTGTTGCCCATTCTGCTCTGATCTCTAGCATCAACAAGGAATTGTCACCCAAAGCACTACAACTCAGTGGATATTTTCTCTTTTCCCAGACCATTATCTGTGAACCCTAGAGAAGGATGTGTGTGAAAATCCAAGTAGATCAGCAATTTCAATAATCCTCAGACCTGCCCGAATAGCAATAACATCCATGTTCAAAATCACTAAAAGCACCTTTCTTATCCATTTTGAGGCCCAATTTGAACTTCAGCAGATTGTCTTAACTGTTTACATGCCTTTATGCATTAAGTTGCTGCCATGTGATTGACTGATTGATTTATTAGATACTTGTGTTGTGGGAAACGGCTGTTGAACAGGTTCTACCTAATGAGGTTTTGGTAAATTAGCCTTTAGTTGTGGACCATGTTGCAATTGCGTATTTGTCCATAGTATCATTAAAATCAAAAAGTCTTTCAGTTTCTTAATTTCTTGTTTTTCATTATTATTATTATTAGTAGTAGTAGTAGTAGTAGTAGTATTAGG
>JAQMYJ010000002.1:20212877-20224177 GCA_030014305.1 Clarias laeviceps | reverse complement strand
TTCATTCATCATTCATTCATTCATCTCATTATTATCTAGACACATTTTTCTCACACATACACACTTCCATAAATTTTTTAAATTTCTTTAATTTTTGTGAAGCTGCTTTGAGACAATGACCATTGTTAAAAGCGTTATATGAATAAAATTGAATTGAATTGAATTGAATGTCACTTACTCATTTTCAGTGACCTCCCCTGGTCAGGGTCATGGCAGATCTGGAGCCTATCCCAAGAACAATGGATCATGTTGGGGGAAACACACTATACTGTAGATGCACCCTGGATAAAATACCAGGCCATCACAGGGCATAATTTACACACACATTCAAACATTCAAATTCACTTACTTGCATGTTTTTGAAAGGTGGATGGAAACCAGAGTAACCAGGGGAAACCTGCACTGACACTCAGAGATTATGCACAGACAAAGTATCCTGAGTGTGAAACCCAGAGGCTTTGAGGAGGCATTACTACCTGCTGCACCAGTACACCACCCTGGCCAGAATGTGACAACATTTTCTCAGCCAAGGATATTAAAACATACAAGCATCTCAAATTATACCTGGCAGCTGAGGGGGACCAATAATTATGAGTGGCATAATGACGTGTTGGAATTTTGGTCCACACCTAGGTATAGGCACATGCAAACACAGGCGCACACACTTACAGTTTGGCAAATAAGCCAGAAAGACTAAACTGCACACACTGTAGGCCTCTTTTTAATATCATTTTATTAATCAGATTAAATAAAATGACTTGTTTTTTAACAAAATCTTTTTTGACAAAAATATTTTTTTGCAGTACATCTAAAGCTGCATAACTTTAAATTGCATAAAGTAACAAACTCCATAAAAAAAACAAAGCAACTAAGTGCTGATGTGTTGTATATTTATTATATACTGTACAATCAAAGCAGTTGACATTTTTATTTGGTTTAGAAATGCTATAACAGAGATCTGCAACTGATGTGATTAATATGATTGTAAACTCAGAATGGTGATTTATAGCTGGTGTTTTATGCTCTCCTTCTTAAGACAAACATTTTTATATCATTTTATAGTCGTGTTCATTAACTCTGTCTGACAGGAAATCATTCATTTCGGCTTTTAAGCATTTTTTAAGGACCAAGCTTTTTATTTCTCCTTATATTGAATTAATCTGGACATCAAACCACAATGTCAATTATGCTAGTATGCAAGGGGATTTTATATTTAAAATGATGAGCTCAAATAATGTTACAATTCCATAAAATGAAGCATGACACAATTCCAATTCATTTCATGCAATATGACTTAAAGTTCACATGTATCTTCAGTGATGGAGCACATGCCATACACGTTGCAATAATAATTCACTCATAGCACCAGTGTAAGGTTTTATAATATTGTAAGACATTGTAATCTAATCAGAAGACTCCTGTGCCTTGAGAACAGCCCCCTCACTGTGCTTCCTCATGCCTTCTGTGGTAACACCTTCTATATCCTGTACCCAGATGAGTATATATCAAAATGGCTCTTGTCTGCTAGAACCCTTTTGTTTAATTAGGAGAATGCAAATGTATTTCCTCTCTCCTGTCTGTCACCAGGTCCCTCTATGACTGACATGTTAATGACTGGTTTCTTTGATGTTCAGGACGTAGCACTGTTTAAACGTGCTCTCTTTGCTGAGAATAAACAGAGATCTTCAGACATCATGCCTGCGTGTGTGTGTGTTTTTCTCTCCCAGTCGATCTGGCCCGGACCAGTAAGTGTATCAAGGTGCAGCGGATACAACAAGCTAAAACTCTTCTTCTCTTAGCTTAAAACTTAGCTCGGACACAATTCTTCTTCATTTAAACCTAACAACCAGGAACTGGCAACAGTAAATGATGCTTATAATCCAAACTTTTTAATACTCCTCTTAGATGTTGCTTAACATTCATTCTGAATTTATGCAGCATTATTTGAAGATATACATGATGCAAACTTTTCAAGGTATTTTGATATCCTAAACTTAAAACGGTAATTAACTAGTATGTGATAGTATGCAAACAGGTTTTACATAAATTCATTGTACATCATCCAACATGACGTAAATGTCACCTAAACATTTACAGATAATTACTGCATTGATATGTTTCTGCTGGCATCATGTTAGCCCCACCTATCTGATGTAGTGAGTAGCTTCTCATTTCTTAAACAACCACATGAAAATGTGTTAATCTGTTTCTGAAGGTTCATTGTTATTGTTATTTGCCTGCATCAAGCAAAGAAAGCAACTAAGATGAAGCTGAAGCTACTAAAATTGGGTTAAAAATTGTTCAACACATTATTAAATTCTAGAAGGATAGCAGTGAACCATCATTTCCAGAAAGCAATGTGGTTGGAAAAAATTTGAATGATCATTATTGGGGATCACTGAACCTTTAGTCAAATCAAATTGTTTAAAAAAAAAAAACAACAACAGTAGAATTCACAGCTATGTTTTATGGTGAAGGAAAGAGTATATCCACATGCACAATGTGAAGATAACTCAGAGGACTGGGACTAAACAGCTCTGTAGTCTGACAAGTCTCACTTATCAATGAGGCTAATCGGAAAAAGGCTTCAATTTGCTAGGGAGCATAAACAATGGACTGTGAAAAGGACACTGGACACTGAAAGAAGCTCCTGTGGTCTGATGAGTCCAGATTTGCTCTGTTCCATCATGTCTAATGCCTAGTGTAGAATTTAGGAACGCCAATTAGCCTTAATCTTCATATCTTTGGGTTGTGGGTAAATAAGGGATTACCTGGAGAAAACCCACCAAGCACGGGAAGAACATGCAAACTCCACACCCACAGACCAAAGACAGGGATCGAACGCTGACCCTGGAGGTACCACTAAGCCACCATGCTGCCTTTGATAGTCAATATAAATGTGTTTGTTATATACCAGTAAACTGGTAACAGGATCATGGGCACCCAAGGCTTACCCATGCCCATGGGCACCAAAGGCCACCCAGTCTCCACACACACAGACTAAATGTGAGAACCTTTGACCCCGGAGGCCACAGTGCTACCCACTACACCACAGTGCCACCATATTTTGAATTTTAGTCTTTTAAAACAAAAAACTTTTCTTCATATACTGACTCACTCATCGTCTAGACCACTTTATCCTGTATACAGTACTGGGTACTCAGGGGGCCTGTAGCCCTTTCCAGGAGACCTTAGGGCATGAGGCAGGGTACACCATGGGCAGGGTGCCAATAATTCGCAGGACACACACATACACACACACACTCACACTACGGACAATTTGAAAACGCCAATTGACCTTAACCTGCATGTCTTTGGACTGTGGGAGGAAACCGGAGTACCAAGAGGAAACCCACCAAGCATGGGGAGAACATGTAAACTTCATGCACACAGACCTGTGGCGGGAATAGAACCTTCGATCCTGGAGGTGTAGGGCCACGGTGCTAACCACTACGCCAGCATGCAGCAATATTTTGTATTTTAAGTGAATACAAAAAAAAAAAAACACCTCTTGGTTCATATGCTGAAATTTTTATATTGATATGCAAATTAATCTGTAACATCACCCAGGAACATATTTAGGATGCTGAATACACTTTCCTCTGTAAAGACTCTGTGGCAATATTGTTGGCAAGTTCAATACCAAATACAAAGTATTATTTCAAAATGCCGAAAGACTAAAGTGGGTATGCTGTGACTCAAAGTTCATAATAACATCCACATCCACAACACTGGCTCATCACCCCTCTCTTGTAACTCGAACCCACCAACTGCTGCTCGTTTAAGTTTAAGTGAGATGTTTACAATTGAATGTATTTGTGTGAGATAGAATTCAGCCAAATCAGCCAATAAATAGTTTATATTCAGCACCAGGATGGAAAGATCAAGAAGAACAGACACACCCGTACATTCTCCCCGTGCCAGTGACGTCATTAGTCAGGCTCTGGAAGAGCCCAGGGCGCATGCCTGCAAGTGGACGTGGCAAGGACGTCACGCACCGGAAGTTGTCAGCACGGAAACAGTAACCCCCCGAAACAGTCGGCAATCCGGCGACTCTAAAAAGCGACAGGTTTTCTAAATAACAGTAAGTAAATCTCTACGGTTTGCCTTCGTTGTTTTTGTAGTGGTGTTCTCATGCTATAATTTCAGTTCTCGTTATGTTACATTCCGTTTAACTGGAAAAATTGTCGAGCCTTTATACGAGCAAACAGGGCTAACCAGCTGACGAGCTAACGGAGCTACGTAGCTACAAAGCTAGCGGCATTTAACTTTCTCTTTGGCGGTCTCAAACAGGACCGCAGTCATGAACTCACTCACTCATCGTCTATTGGGCATTAGGGGGTGGTTTAGACTACAGCAACGGTATTTTAACCGATTCTTGATTAACTAAACATATATTTATTGACAAACGATTTTTAGCACGTAGGTGACTTAATTATTTTACTGTACAAGTGTAAAAATGAGTGCGTGTGTGGTACTTATGCTTGTGTTCAGTACAAGGGGCGGTTCCGATTAAATCCCAGCTTCGAGGCCTCTTAGGTTTTAACCCGAACCCCCCCCCCCCAGGTGTGTGACGTCCCTAATATGACGTCACCAAGTGACGTGAACGATCAGCATGCTGTGCTTTATGGCAAATCAATTTTACATTTAATATTAGCTCCACTGGATATGTATTTCAGATATCCGTAATTCATTTCATCCTAGTCATAATGAAGGTTATGTCACAGTGACATTCCTCATGTCCACAGAGTCACTCTTCCTAGGACAAGTTGTTGTTGTTGGCCTTTCGGCTGCTCCCGACAAGGGGTCGCCACAGCGGACTATCCAGTCCGCACTACAACTTGGCACAGGTTTTACGCCGGATGCCCTTCCTGACGCAACCCTCCCATTTTATCCAGGCTAGGGACCAGCACTGCATCCAGTGGCTGGGGTTTGGGCACTGGCTGGGAATCGACAAGTGATGTCCCTTTTCCCATTCATATACTGTATATGGAGTTTCTCATTACAGGTATCTTTAAGTCAGTTGTAGATATGCACTTTGAGAAGTGTGGATATTTGCGACTAAATGATGACAATTCAATTCTGACTAGTCACAATTCCAAATCTAGATAACTTTAAACCCCCCAGTAAAAATCTAGGTATGGTGATGATACATAACAACGATATCGTCCTGGCCCTAGTGATTACCATTCCTATATGTATGTGTGTATATGTCATGTGAATGCACAGGTGAGCTCAAAATGTATACACAGTTCAACAGTTATCTATGCCATTTTTTTTAAAACTCGAATTGAATTATAACAGCAATGTGTAGTATTATGTTTCCTTTAAAGAAGTCAGTATTTGCACCATTGCTGATGCTATAATAACCGTCAGAAGAGAGGTATATATTTTTTATGTTGAAGTGTGTATACCAACACTGACTCTCAACATCTTATTTAAAAATAAAAAAAATTCACCTTAATAACAGAGATGCACTGTTTGATCAGTCAGTGACCAGAATTGGCTGTTTTTCAGCTTGATCAGCCTTGGACGTTTTTTTTTTTTTTTTTAGTAGTGCAAGAGAAGTGTGTTTTTATGGCATTACATTATGAGAAGTTGCATGTGTGTTAAGCTTCCAATTGGCCTTTGTTTTTTCTCAAATTTTATGAATGAATTAGTCTCAAAACACACTCATTACAAACACTTAAACACTAACATGCTTTTCCAGACTAATTAGCGCTTGCAGTTAGAAGCCACATGTGCTCGCATGCTCACAACTGAGCTCATTTTCACATTGCGTTTTGAGACTTTCAAGGTGGGAAAATGTCTATCTTTATAATTCTAACTCTAACTCTAAACTATTCACACATTGGCATCCCATGTGGTACGAGTGAAGTATTTGCTAAATTTGTTTTACACATAATTGTAATAATAATTATGGTGGATGATGGAGATATGTGCTGCTCAAGAAAAATTTAGTTAAATTTTAAGTTCAATGGAGGTTCAGTTCAAAGTTAAGGAATGGGCTGATATTGTAGCGGGTGGTCCCTGGTGATTCCCATTCCCGATTTTATATACTAAGAAAAATACCTGACAACTGCCAATGATGTATGAAATAGTCCTTGTAGCTACATGTTCCTATTAACTGTGTTGTTTGTGATGGTTGGATCTATTTGGTCGACATAATTTGCGCACTCTGTCAATACAATGAGCTCTTAAAAAAGCTACATGAAATTAATCTTTTGGTGAAAGTATTAGCTGGGAAGCCTCACCACCTACAGTAAATGAGGCTTCATCTAGCCATCATTAGTGTTTGGATAACTTCGACATTTCCCTATTGTTAGCCACCCTACTTGCACAATTGTCTGGCTGAGCTCGAAGCTTTCAGGAGATTCAGTATTTAACTGCTGATTTTTAAGCAGCTACGTCATCTGAGCATCATGTGACACCACACAGCCTCCGTGATCAGATTGATTTAGTGAGAGGGTCACAGGCAAAGATTACATATACAGATATGTTTTACTAAGATTTTTTTGTTCATCACAAGTTCATTAACCCTGTCCTTTTTTTTCCACAGATGAAGCGCGAGATAATTCAAGGGTGCTCACCTCCAGCAAGTTTTTACTGACCCTCTGCCTGTTATGTGTTTTTAATCTCCCTAAATCACTGTAAAACAGTTCACAAAGGTGTTTACTTTGGACTTTGAATTTATCAGTACACCTCACTGTGCTTTTTCGAACATCATGACGTGCAGGGATCGCACCCTAGAGTTTCAGTCCGCCTGCAAGTCTCTGCAGGGGAGACAGATACAGGTAGGACACCAAGTTCACTTCTCTGTCTAAAAAACTTTAAATATAGCACATTTAACAGAAACCAAGTCACAAAGGTCCCAAAGTTTATGGTTTAACCTAAAGTACTTTTGAGATATGTTTGTACTGTTCTAAAGTCTTAAGCTGTTCCTTGTTTCTACACATTTTGCTTCCATAGAGCTAGACTTTTTTGTATTTTATAATAGCGTCTTGAGAAATAATTATCCAGGCTTTCTGAAGGACATTTTGGCTTTCATTTTTGCCAAGTTTTTTATGATGGATCTCCCTAAATCACCGTAAACCAGTTCACAGAGGTGCTTACTTTAGATTTTGGAACTGATGAGAGGGAAAATGAGGTTGCTGCAGAGATTGTTACTTTAACAACCAATTTTTAAAGGTATCTTTAGACACAGTAAATTATTTGTTTCTGTTGCTTTTAATTTTTTCTACACAATTTAATTTAAGGGTAGCACAAGACTTTTGGACTGTACTGTATATATTTGCAATCAAAAGTTTACATACCTTCCTCATGAATGTGAATAAAATAATATCCCCAATTTTATTTATGTGTGGATGGGGGGGATTTCTGATATCAGCATGGAGCCAGGTATACATACAGCACACCTTATATGTGGCTGATTCTGAAAGCAAGTTTCACCTTTATCTGATGCTTGTGGTAGCCATCACCAAGCTTCTGGCAGATTTCTGGTTGGCTATTTGATCCTTTTGGCATAATTGGTAGTGTTCATTTAAATTTATTGGCTTCCTGGCACAGGCCCGACATTTAAACACAGTCCACAAATTTTTAATAGGGTCAGGTTTCCAGAAGCTTGAAGTTATCCTGCTTTATCCATTCCGCAACCAGCCATTTAACTAATGATTTGAGATTATGTCAAAAACATCTGAGGAAGTCCTGCTTCTTTGCTATTCTATCCGCTGACAACAGACCCAAAGCACAATGCTACCACCACCATGCTTAGGTTATTGGGGTTGAATTGGGGTTACTTTTCCAAACATACCTCTAATCAGATCCTTTCTCCACACGGCTTTTACTCTGTCTGTGTGGTCGCTTGCAAACTTGAGGCGAGCTTGAAGATGTCGTTTTTGTTTGGAACTGCGGTTGTTTTTCTTGTACAGCAGCCTTTCAGTCCATGCTGATATAAAACACTCTTGAGTCTTTAGTCCTGTGTCATGGTTCCTGATTTGCTTCATGGTCATTCAAACTACGGTGCAACAGATCGGAAAATGTTTA
Organism: Clarias laeviceps; assembly: GCA_030014305.1. Lineage (NCBI taxonomy): Eukaryota > Metazoa > Chordata > Actinopteri > Siluriformes > Clariidae > Clarias > Clarias laeviceps. The sequence goes on along the minus strand of JAQMYJ010000002.1, from coordinate 20,216,134 downwards.
CAGTTTGCATCATATCACTAATTTTAATCACGGATCTGGTTAATTCTTTGGGTCAGCAAAAAAGCTGATGAATATTACTTTACCCTTCATTTCTTAGTTTCATATTTGACTGCACAGGGCTATTGCCCTTTTTTATTGCACCTTGTGTTGGCCAATCCTATGAGTGCTGGCAAATAAGCCCTTTTTATGTCAGCACAGAGAACCTACAAACTCTTGTCAAGCATAATCAATAACTGGAAACTGAAATGCCTTGTGCTTGGTAAGACATTTCGAGACTGAATCTAACAGATTGTTTTTAAAAATTATGATAATTTCCTGTGTGTGTAATTTGAACCCTCTTTTACTGTCAGAATACCAACAGTAAATTAAACTTTTTTTTTTGCTATTAATAAGATAACATAAGATTATAATAATTATGACGACTGTGATCCTGTTTTGGATCGAAAAGTCACTAATGCTGAATGAGTGAAAGGATGTCGACATGAAAGACAAACACTTCTGATTATATTTACAAGCCTGTGTGCCGGTCTGTGTGCCAGCAGAAGTGGACATAGTTGTAGTCACTTTGCTTAATGATCACTGGATTAATTTCTTTATTTTAAGCATCAGTTATGCTCAAATTTGCCTGTCTGGTAAAAAGAAAAAAAAAGCTGTTGGTTGATTCAAATTTAAAAAGCATTTGCTATCCTGTCTTCTGTGTGGTAGGATCTTTGTGATGAAATTCACTTTTCTCTCTGCTTTTTGACATTTTGTTTCATTTTCATGTTCATATTTTGTAGAACGCTCAGTTGCTCTGTTGTTTTTGCTACAGGAGTTTCAAGTTTAAACTTCTGAACCTGTAAAAAGCCATAATGCATTTCTCAGTTGTAGCTTTTTGTTGCTGAGTCATGAAGGTCATGAAATGTTTGTTTAAATACATCCTTAGAGTTTTTCCTGTTTGTCTCTGTTTTACAGAATGGGACGCTGGCAAAACCCAACCATAATGCTCTTAAACAGCGGAGTGACTTCACACTCATGGCGAAGTAAGATTTGTAAATATATAAATGCATATTTGTTTTAATACTTACAGCTAGATTTTATACAGCTTCTAATATTTCCTTTGCCTTTCATTCCTGCTGCGTTTGTGCTGCTCAGGAGAATTGGAAAAGACTTGAGTAACACGTTTGCTAAACTGGAAAAGCTCACAATTTGTAAGTACCAGGCTGATTGAAAATGTCTGTTTCAGTACACAATAATTTACCGTCATTACTAACACTGCTCTTTTTTTCAGTGGCCAAAAGGAAATCTCTGTTTGATGACAAGGCTGTCGAGATCGAAGAGTTGACCTACATTATAAAGCAGGTCAGAGGTCATTCATGAAGTTTTGCAGTTAGGTGTTTCTTAGTCGTGTTAGCTATTAATCACATGGTCTTCATCATCATATTTGTGGTCATTTTAAATGTCAAATAAAGTTTTCATTTTATTTATTTAAAAAATTTAAACGTATATTTATGGATTTAAAACTATACAACTGTGTGTATTAATTTTGGAGTGTGTTTATCTCTGTTCCAGGACATTAACAGTTTAAATAAACAGATAGCACAGCTGCAAGACCTGGTGCGCTCCCGAACTGAACAAAATGGACGCCACATTCAGACACATTCCAACACGATTGTTGTCTCCCTCCAGGTAAGTTGACTTATCTGATCGTCTCCATGAACATCCTTTCCAGATTATAATCTTTCTCTTATCTTTCATTCCTATTGCTGGAATGTGTAAAATGCAACAGAAGGTTTTAAGTTTCCTCTCTTTGGATGTTTGCAGTCAAAGTTGGCATCGATGTCTAACGATTTCAAGTCTGTGTTGGAAGTGCGAACTGAGGTAAAAATTATTTATTTGTTGAGCTGCAGGAAATGCAGCTCTTTTTATCAGCAGCATCCTCTTGCTCATACTTCCTTATAGTAAGCACTGGTGTTAAGTTTTATTTGTTTGTGCTTCTCTCCATGTAGAATCTGAAACAGCAACGCAGCAGAAGAGAACAGTTCTCTCAGGCGCCGGTGTCCGCCTCACCTCTGCTTGCCAACAACTTCAGTAAGTTAAGAAAGAATTACAATTTCACACTTACAGAAAGGAAATATAAACAGAACATTTAAATTAAGCAGATCTTCTCTGCACATTGGTACAGAGAGGATTTTGATCAGGTTTTGTGTAAACATAAAGTACTTTCATTAATACTTAATCTTAAATTAGAGGACTATTTTGATTTTTTGTTTTTTTTCAGGTAGTTCAGTATTGATGCAGGATGAATCTAGGAGCCTCGGCAGTGATGTGGCCATTGACATGGATTCGAGTGCCAATCCCCTCCAACTGCAGCTTATTGATGAACAGGTATGACTCAGAGTCCGGTGTCAGGGTCACTTTTGAGATCCTGTTTCTTGCTCTTCTAAAAATAAAGTGCTGGTGTTGTATTTTGGAAGATTAAGCTTATTGGAGCTTTTATTTATTTAAATGTTCTTTGCTCTGACTATCATTATTGTTCCTGTATCTTTGAATTGTGGCTACGGAATAAAAATACGATTAAAAAAATTTACTCTGTACTGTAGTTGTTTGTTTATTTATTTTTGTTCCTTGATTTCCTGTGCAGGACTCTTACATCCAGAGTCGAGCAGACACCTTGCAGAACATTGAGAGCACCATTGTGGAGCTGGGCTCCATCTTCCAACAGCTGGCACATATGGTCAAAGAACAGGAGGAGACTGTTCAGAGGTGAGGAGGAGAATGTTGAATTACTGTTGTCTAATGTGTAAAGTACTCGAGTAGTCAAACCATACATGTATCACACCAATCGAGTAAAAGTTCTAGTGTTTTTGTGCCTTCACCAGGTTTTGGCTGCCTGAAAACTGAATGTTATAATTTATATTGGGCTAGTTAGCTAATTAAGTAATTAAGGAAACAAATGAGTATGTGGTTATTTTCCTCTTTAAATAATTATTGCCACATACTGTCTCTGTGCCCTTTGCAAGTTTTTGGCCAATAATTAATCAATAAGTCTTGGTGTGTTCTCATTAAGTTGCACATATCATCAGAATTTGGTTAATTTTCTTATTCCTGTGTTAAACTGTGGGGTGACTGTGTGTTGTGCCTGCAGCAGAAATGTATGATCATCTGGTTTTGCTTGATGCATTATTTTGCCTACATTTGAATTAGGGATGCACCGATACCGGTATCTGGTATCGGCCTCGATACCACATTTTCTAAAGTACTCGTACTCGTTAAAA
>JAQMYJ010000002.1:20170380-20180679 GCA_030014305.1 Clarias laeviceps | reverse complement strand
TGTACAAACAAAAATGGTTTATATCACCAGCAAACAATACAGAGTGCAGCAGTTCGTCGTACCACTTCACCTGCAAAAGATTGCCTGTATATTAAAGCACTCGTACATCAAAGCGAATTTCCCCCCATAAGAAATAATGGAAACTTGGACATGTAGTTCCACAAAAATATTCATATAAAAATAACCAATGCAAAATATAAAGTAAAAATAAAACAAATTAACTCGCACTTTACCCTTTAGCCAAGAATCGTGGCTGAAGTAAGACCTTAACAAGGACCTTAACAAAGTAAGCTCCTTTAAGAAGGAACATCTCTAATGACACTTGCTTTGCCTATTTCGGGGATTTTGCAGAAACGTGATGCTGCATTGTCGTTAATCTGATTTATCCCCCACACTGCTCCAGCTTTTTAAACTTTTTTCTTCACAGAGGGCTTTGTTGCAGTACAGTTAATAAAGAACAGTCATTACCCTTGGACACAAAAATAAAAGCTTTGTATGCGCACGCACGCACGCACACACACACACACACACACACACGTGGTCAAAATGTTATAATAAACAGTACACGTGCACACGGATGTTGTCTATACGAGTGACACCTGTGCACTGAGACTGAGCATGGGAAATGATTACCCATAATCCTTCAGCACGAGAGAGAGAAAGATCATTGGCTCAGTTGTGATCATGTGATGCTCGGCAGACAAAGCACATGCGTACCACTCGTATTTCAAGACTTCGCTCCGCTCGTTTATCAAGTTACAATCGTGTATGTATATAATTTGTGTATATGTATATATTTTATATTAATATATTAAAGGGATTTTAATGTTCTTCTTTCTCAGCTGCAGGCCATGCAAAGTGAGCTTCAGCTACTTTCTGAGAAGAACAGAAATCAAGCTGATGAGTTGCAGCTTTGGAGACTGTCTGCCATGACCCCTGAGGAGACACTGGACCAGGACAGCAATAGCAACCCTATAGTTATAGTGCGAGAGGAACAGCTGGTTCTCTCATGCGACCCAACCGTGCTATACTCTCACACCAAACAGAGCAGGTATTCATGTTCACAGCTGTTTGACTGGCATTTGTTATAGATAAGAACACAACAACGGTAATAGCCTGTGACGTATGGAGTGTGAATATTTACAACAAATTATAAGTGTAATAGCACTTGAGGCAAGTGACTGTGTGTTTGGACTTTATGTTGTATGTATGTACACAATGTTTCTGCCTCTATATTAAGCTGAACTCTTGTTCCAGTCACATGATGCAGGATGGAGGTGTTTATTCTGAATTTGGTACTAAAGACCACCAAAGGGATCATCACACCTCCTCGGAAAAGAGCACTGAAGACATGCCATCAGTCTTTAAAGCAATGGTAAATAGAGTATTTCTTGATCTGTGTTCTAATTGTTTGGAGATTGAATCATTGCTATTTTAAAGGGTGGACTTTTGCTTTTGCCTTATTTAATTTATTTACTCTCTCCACAGGACCTGATTGCTGATGACAATGGTGCGATAAATGATGTAAATAATCACCTAAAAGTGGAGGTCAAAACCATGAGCAGCAAGAGTGCAACTACAGACTTGTCCTCTGAAATGGAAAAGTCTGATCATAGGAATGATTTAGCTCATCAGATCAAACAAACCGGACCGAGTGAAGATCTGCTACCTGGAAACCAGATATGTGGAATCTCTTTCCAACCAGAAAGCAGACAGGATGGTTTAGCAGAAAATGGAATGAAGACCAAAGTAATGGATCTAAAGTATAACACAGAATCAGCAGGCAGGAAAGATTCCTGCATGTCTTTCCTGAGCTATGATGAGGTGGTAAATGCCGCACAAAGTGATAAAGCTAATAGAAACATGACAAAGCAAGGAAATGAACACACTCTGGCTGTAGACAGTCAGACTTGTAACTCCGTCGTAAAAGATCTGGAGATCACTGGGATTACCAGCAGTATAGACAAAGTGGGTCTTAAAGAAGTAAAGAGTGTGTGCACTCAGACGAACAGAGAGAAAGTAGAGGACTTTGGAAGCCCCCAGCAGAGACCAGTTGTCCTCCATGTAAGCACCCAGACTAATGGAGAGCAGATGATACGGACTGAGAAAAGGAAGGAAGAGAATGATGATTGGACCAAATCGCCTCCTCTCTCACCTCCTCCTGCATCAGAGACAGAAAGGCTCCTGTTTTCCGGCTCATTCCCAATCCCAGCTAATCCAGCTCACTTAGCCGAGCGAATTAGGCGCAATCGCAGCCGCATGTCTGCGGCTTATGATGACACGGAGTATGAACCCTACGGCTTGCCTGAGGTCGTCATGAAAGGTGTGCAGCACTTGTCCTCAGCTCTCAGTCACATCTGGTGGTGCTGTACAGTCTCAACAGTTTCTGGCCTGCATCATGTCTGTAATTTGATGATAACATGTTTTAATTTCTCTCTCTACAGGTTTTGCTGATATTCCCAGTGGTCCCGCTTGTCCATACGTCTTGCGCAGGGGCCTTCTGGGAACAAATGCTTTACCCATCTCTCTCAGAGAGTCCCCACTCCCAGAGGATGAAGAAGACATTGACCCATAATGGTCGCATAAAGTGGTTTCTAGGTAATCACACCGTAGACACAGTTCACAAGTGGCACTTCTTTTTAATTAAAAGAGTAGACAAAATTTTTAATAACAGACCTAATAGTCTTTACACATGTGTAGGAGCATTTACCTCTTTAGGGGCAGTGTCCACATTTGGGTTAGGTCGGGGTAAATTCACATTGTACAAGATATGACTTAATAAATAGATAAGTTAATATTTGTACATTAATACAGACAATGGACTGTGCGGTGACTTAGTGGTTACCACTATCGCTTTACCCCTACAGGTCCTGGGTTCAATTTCCATGTCGGGTCTGTGTGCATGGAGTTTGCATGTTCTCTTTATGCTTGGTGTGTTTCCTCCGGGGTCTCCGGTTTCCTCCTACAGTCCAAAGACATGCAGATTAGGCTAATTGGCATTTCCAAATTGCCCCTAGTGTGTGAATGTGTGTGAATGTTGACTGGAGGTCCTACCACAGTCATACAAAATGGCAATAAATACACTGGTCACCAGTGGCCTTCACGGCCCCTAGTTGGACTATAGAGGAACTTGGATGGATGGATGGATCGAATATAGACAATATACACTTTATTAGAATAATTTCACATGTACAATTGTGTTGGCCAGAAAACCTCACAACACATTTAAACCTTAAGTTGGATGGACTAAAACAGCAGAACACCACATCGGGTTCCATGCCTACCAGCCAAGAACAGGACTCTGATGTTACCATGGGCACATACTCAAAGTGCATAGCTGAAGACTGGAAAAATATGTATTTTATTTGTATTTCTTTCCCTCTGAAAGAATCTGATCTGCACTAATCTGATCCACAGACTTTGGATGAGTCTGTGGTCATGATATTCTCCTGTTCTTGCCTGATGAGCAGAAACCAGTGTAGTCTTTGATCATAGCACATCCACCTTAACATTTGATGTTTTGTGCATTTTGAGACGCTACCACAGTAGTTAAGCAGGTTTTTAAGTTATTATAAACTTGGGTAATTCAAACCAGTCTGGCCATTCTCCTCTCACCCGTCTCAAAACAAAGATATTACACAAAGATAACCTGAGTAAATACAATGCTGTTTTTTTTAATTATGATTTTATTTATTAAGGGGGAAAAACTATCCAAACCTATGAGGCCCTGTGTTAAAAAGTAATTGAATATCTTGTGTAACGTTTTGGAAGGTGTGCGTCCCGTTATATCTGACACTTATGCAGCAGGACAATAATCCAAAACACATCAAGTCCACCTCTAAATGGCTAAAAAAAAAATAATTGACAGTTTTTTTCCCCTTAATAAATGAAATCATCTTTTAAAATCTTAAGTGTGATAGATATGCAAAAAAAGGTAGGGGTAAATACTTTTTCACAGCTGTGCGTGTCCACCCAAGACATGCACCTGTGTTTTATTCACCTGCCCTTATTCTTTCTCCTTTTATTTGAATGATTTTACATAGTTGTCTTAACCTTGGGTGGTGTCGTCTTTCTGCAGGTTTGCAGGGAAGGTTTAAAGCTGCCTGTTTCATCTTGACTAGAAGTGACCTCGACTCTTCAAAGGGAACTCGCAAAGGAATTTTTGCCGATTTCAGCCTTTTCACAGATTGTTTTCAGATCACTCTCACTATCTGAAAAGCAATTCCTTAGAAGCAGATATGTTTACATTGTCTTGTGCTGCATGCTAGCTTTTATTTTGAAACACTTGAACTTTGTGAATATTTTTGTTCATTTATTACCTGTGGATTTTTCTCTATTGTACTGCCATAGAATATTAATTGTTGTGAATGTGGTACGTTAAAGGCTTGAGGAACGCTCATGTGGGTGCAAGCGTATGACTCAGACCAACCTGAGCCTGTTTCCGCTCCATGTATGGTGATCTGTGTAGTGTGTGCACACTCACTATGCTGTGCTTGGTTGATCTTAGTTCAACTAGAGATTTGGACAATTTCTTTCGTATTAGAAAGGCTTAGAATTTTATTTTTTAAATGAGATTAATATATTTAAATGATTTTTTTTCTTTAGTTTTTGTAATATACATTTTTGTGCTCTTTATGTCAAGTAAACAAGGAGCATTTGTAATGCTGAGTGCTCATATTGATATTAAATCAGTTTAGTTTGCTTGGGATATTTGGAAGGTGATGACTTTCTAATGTATACACGTAAAGTTTGAAGGACTTGTTACTAGCTTTGAGTTGAGGTTTCTAACCCTCCAGTGATTTAGATTTTTTGGTCAGTCCTATTAAAGCTTGAATGAAGTACATTGTGTTTGTTTTTTTTCTTTGCAAATATACATACATATATATATTTTTTCCCTTGCAAATATACATTTGAATCACATCTTCAAAGCTCAAACAACTTTCAACGGTTGTAAAATTCATGCAGTGGAAATCTCTTAATCCTCATAGAATTCAAATGTATTCAGGAAAATCTCACTCATGCATAAATGAACTGTTCCTCAGATTTTGGAGATGTAAATGGAGATCCTTTATGTTCACATTGTGATGTCAGATTGACACCCAGTCAGTTATTTCTGCATAAGAATTAAGGACATAATGTATTTGACTGTTGACAAGGTCAGTTCTCACTGACATTTCTGTTTCCAAGTAAAGCTTTAAGCTTTAAAAGTCAGTCATTTTAATTTACTTTGCATCTCCAACTGCACTCCTAAGCTTGTTACAGTGTATGATGAGTTACAGTGTAGCCTTTGGAGACCACAGCCATGCCTTAGAAGAGACAGTCAGCTTTCTAAAAAAATATTAGGAAGACGAAAATGGCTTTCCTTTGTCCCGCAAATATTCTTGCAAGACCTTTTTTTTTTTTTTTTTCCTTCTTCCCCCCTCCCCTAAGACAATGCCATAATTATTGCCACCCCTAACAAATTTGGGTTGAATTTCATTTGAATTGCATTTTCACAATGGATATTGTCACAGAGCAGATTTACACAAATATAAATTTTAGATATAAACAAATTTATAGCTTCATCAATTTGTCTCTAATGAGCAAACCAAGGCAACGGTGGCAAAGAAAAAACTCTTGAGACGACATGAGTAAGAAACCTTGAACGGAACCTGGCTCAAAAGGGAACCATTACTTAATTTGTGTAATACCAGATAATGCAATAAGTAAACAAATTCTATAACCGTGCTAAATAGTACTGTGCAAGTCTTGAGCCACCATTTATTTCATCATCTTAATTCCCAGTCAAAATATGTATATTACATTATAGAAATTGGAACAATTGTTTTACTGCGATAGGCTGCAAAGTGCATAAATATATAAGCTCAAAATGTAAAATTGGTTGTTTTTGTAACAACCTCAGCAGCAACCTCATTTACCTGCTCATCTGTTCCGGGCATTCAGCTCCTCCAGGACTCATATCACCAGCCTCATTATCTGCACCTGTTTCTCACTGGTTTATTGCCTTAAGTTAGATGCTTTTTTATGCTTGAATGTTTCATACATCACTGTGTGGCTTGAACAAGATCATTACACAGGTATCTGATTCATTACTGGTCAGGTACAGACTGAAAATGAGAGTCAAAAAAAGTCTTTCAGGAAGCCTGGAGAAATCTTACCTAAATATAAGGTTCTACATTTAATCTTTGGAAAAAAATATGAAGAAATGAGGAGTGACTCAAGACTTTTGTGCAGTGCTGGATGTGCAGTTGTATAACAAAAGAATTAATTTGAGTTACCATGGCATCCACTTTATTGTGGTTACTAACTTTTCACTGAGGGAGACGGAAGGATTTATGGCAAGTTCACTGTTGAGCACCTGCAACAGTCACACCATCATACATAGCATAACTGTTTGTGTCAAACGCAGTCCCAAGTCGTCTTCATTGTGTCTAAGTAGAACCATTTTCAGTAGTCACATCTGTCTAAGAAATATTGTTTACCATTTGTTGACCATTTTCTCTACAGTAAATATAAGCTTGCTCACCTGTAAAATAAAATCCTTGTATCATCCATTAACATGATGCAAAAGGGGTGTTGACATTGATGGTAAGTCTGGTACAGAACATATTTTTAAAATCCAGCATAACCTTAAAAAACTTAAAATATAGGTCTTAATACCTACTTGTAAGTTATGTAAATAATTCAGATGTATTCCTTACCAAATAATTTTTGACAGGTAATTGTAAGATTTAAGAAGGAGAACATTTTATTTTTAAATGTGCTGAAAAGCAAGCACAGCACATAAGTATGGTTCTGTCTGGTTCATTTAATTATAAAATACACTCCTTGCATGTTATTCATGTTATATACTACTGTATATATATGTGCCTATGTTTTTATTAATTTTTATTTTTTATTAAGGTTTCCAATTCTAAAATATTTAAATTTAAAAAGCACACAGTACATCACAGACTGCTTAGGTTATCATGAACATTTTTAAAATACATCCTACATCAGAAATTATTTGCCATCATTCAGTGTCCAATCATCCATGAGGGCATTTCAATAAGTTTTTCTTTTTTTAGAAGGATAACAATAATTCAAACCTTTTTACAAAACACAAACATCACTTGAGAGGCTAATGGTCGGAATATGCCGAACGTGAAATGATTATATATGCAGTATAGGATGTTAAATGTCTACAAAGATGAACATCAGAAGAAGGTGAAGAACATAAAGCTGGAAACAGAAAGCCAACCGTGGGTCATGAAATGGTTTAGAAATATGAGATGGAACTGGATAAACAGGCACAAGACTTATTTATGCACTATGCGTCCTTGATGCTATCCCCTTCCTCCTTCCTCCCTCTCTCTCCATACACTCCCCCCTTTCTCCAGGAGCACTCTGATCTCTGTCCTCACTCTGTTTTCTGTCCAATGTCCTCTGTTCTTTCTCCTCTCCAGTGCTGGCAGGCTGATGTAAAGGCCTGGGAATGGGGAAACACCCGGCGGGTGTTTGCACACAATTGCTCTCGTTTATTTCAGATAGGGAACTCCTGACCATCACTCCCTGGAATCTTATGATTTTCTATCTTTACTTTTCACTGAAGACAAGGTAAGAGCGCTAACGCAACTCAGAACCCAGCTTTTCATTAAAAATGTCATCATTGTATTTTTTTCCCCCAGGAAAAGTAGCTGTAGGATTTCCATCTCTACCTTAATCTAAGCTTTAAGGCAATTTACATCTACACCACAAACATTAGTGCATTATGAATATATCCATATCTGTATGTAGTTAATAGATTTTAAGTAGTTTTATTTACGGTTTATTTAATAGTGCATTTAAACATGTCTTTTATCTGCTGCTGGGATGTTTAATTGAAATAGTGTTAGGCATAATAATAATAATGTTGTAAATCTGACAGACATAAAGCATGTCAGAGGTTTAGCAGGTTATTAACAGCCGGAATTTGACATTTATTATGAACTTGGGTGTGCAGACAGTAATAAAAAATGTTCTGTGAAATTCTGTGACTTACAAATAGGCTTTATATACTGTTGCGATTAGTTTTGTAGAATAAAATCCTGGTTAGAGATGATTGCAAGGGGATATTAGTTCCAACAGAATGTAATATTGCTGTCAGTGGCATTATTGTTCAAAACTGCTTTAGTAGTTAAAAAGTGATTTTTTAAAGAAGTTTTTTTCATTTTAATCATTCAGTGGAATTAGTACATATTCAAGTAATGACTCGAATCTGCTCCAGCACAATGAAAACAAATTTTGAACAAGTGATCTATTGACAATAGTTTGCACATCCATGTTCTTTCGCAATCTTAACAGACATTTCGCACACCTCATTTTCCCAAAGTCATCATCACCAGCACTTCTTTTGCTTGCACTACACTAAACTGTATCCCCTTTTCAGATTATCATATGAGGACCTCATGAGGTTATTATTCTCTCGCTGGTTATCTCTTCCTATTTGGAGACATTAATTAAGTTCGATAGTAATCAGATGCTAATAACTAGAAACTAGAAAACTCTTGCTCGTGTTCATACTCTCTTTCTGGTGTCTGTTCCGGCTGCTGCATGTGGACATGCTGCTATAATGCTGAATGTCCTGCTGTACATCAGGGTTCTGTCACCAATCTTTATAACACCGTGTTTACACAGACCTACGCCAGAGGCTCTGTTACTATGGCGTCATTTGCTGTGTTCTGATCTGTTATGCTTATGATACTCTGTCTCGTGTCTGGCTTGCACCAACACCTCTCAACATGGTGCTGTTTAGCCAGTTTTTTTGGCTGCTTTGCTCCACAGGTTTCAGTAATCCAAGCTGAACGTGCCGAAGAAAGAGAGACAACAGACTTCTATAATGGATGAGGAAAAGATTGCCACCTGGGATGAGAGGATAGTGTCATAGGTAACCTTTTTAGGTTTTTATGACTTAGAAAAAAAAAAAAGCAGTTAACCTTTCATTCCCCTCTTTCTGATTGTGTGTTGACATTGTTAGGCAGAACAGACAGCTATCATCAAGCACATTTCCATTGCGGTTGGTTGATGTGGACCTGGCGAAACATACCCAGTGCTCCTGAATTAACACTCCGAACCTCCTGGTCGAATCCCAGAGGAGGCTGATGAACCATGCGCTGCTCGACGCTGCTGACAATCATGGCAGCCGTGCTGCTGTATCTGGTGATAGGAGCATTGGTGTTCGGCTGGCTGGAGGCTCCCAGAGAAGAACAGGCTTATAACCAGCTGCTCAGGTCTCGACTCAGATTCCTGGACAAGCACAACTGCGTTCAAGAGAACAACCTCAGTGAGTTCACTCAGGTACATTATTTATATGCTCAGGTAAACATAAACATCCTACAGGACCCTGCATACATATACACGTCAACACTAGCTAAGTCAGCTGGGCCTCATACCTGCAGAATTTTATGCACTGCGCTGCAGCTGCACGATTGACTTATTAGATAATGCATTAATGATCAGTCGTACATGTGTTATTAATGTAAGCTATGTTTGTTATGTATGTTTGTTTTTAAAATTGGAGCGTCAAATTACAAGTAGGTATATATTAACTACGTCTGATAGTTAATGGGACTGTTTTTCATGGGTAGGTGATCACCATTAGAATAACATTTATTAAACCACTAAGATTCATTAGGAATCATACATTCAATTAAACTCTGAGTACAGACCACCAGATACACACTACGGTCCATGTGGAACTAATGGAAATCTCCAATGGTTTCTAATTATTTTTATTAATAATAATAATAATAATAATAATAATAATTACAGACCCCCAGACGGTTCTCCAGATCCAGACTCCAGATTGGATTTAAAATGTGCCAACAGTCTCCTTCAGTGTTATGTTCCAATAAATGGATTGGAAACATTTCCACTCACTCACTCACTCATTGTCTGTACCGCTTAATCATGTACTCAGGGCCGTCGGGAGGCCTGGAGCTCCTCCAGGGCCCAGGAGACTTAGGGCACAAGCGGGGTACACCCTGGACAGGGTGCCAATCCATCGCAGGGCACACACACATAAACACACTCACACACTACAGGCAATTTGGGAACGTTACTTAGTCTAATCTGCATGTCTTTGGACTGCGGAAGGGAACCGGAGTACCTGGAGGAAACCCACCAAGCACAGGATTTGATGGGTGAATGCGGGTGCGGGCGGTAAGGTCCTCATGTATGTGCGGGTTGCGGGAGAATAAAATTTATCGCGGGACTCCCGCAAAATGGAATTATCTTAAAATTAATTTATTGAAAACAAATACTATATTATTTATCTACTGC
>JAQMYJ010000002.1:20144943-20161680 GCA_030014305.1 Clarias laeviceps | reverse complement strand
TATATATATATATATATATATATATATATATATATATATATTGGTCTTCAATGGTTTTAGCTAAGAACTTCAGGAACTGTTTGAAAAAAACTGAATTATGTATTTGATTGAAAAACCTTGCTGAGATAAAAGTTGATTCCTGTGATGCCCAAACCCGCTAAACAAATCTAACCTTCATTCCACTTCCAGGAAAAATGAAAGATCACCGGCAGAAACACAAACAATTTAAAAATAGTTTGCTCAATCATTAATGCTTTTTGAGATTGCCTTCTATAGCAAATTCTATCCGATTCTAGTAAAATGATGAAATACTTTATCATAAGTAAATCTAAATCTGTCAAATGAAACTTGATCTTTTCCATAAACAGTAATAAAGATTTATTTCAGACTCAGTCAAATGCACTGAATTATGTACCACAAATCGCAAATTCATTAAAACATTTAAAAATAGTAATGCTGTGGTTTTTCAGACAGTTCTGGTGCTTGTGTAATGAAAATGAAAATAAATGCGAACATTCCCTCTACACTGAACTGCAGCCAGAGTCAGAGTAAATACATAGTAAATTATAATTAACTGTGAATTTATTTCTTGCTGCCCATATCCATGTCATTTCAAAAATCTCCAATCCAACCCAATTTGACTACACTTTCATTAAGTGTCCACAAAAAGCCTATGAATATTACTTCCATTTGAACCAGGCCTGGTCTGTGGTTAGGATAGTTTGTAGGAAGGAAGGAAGAAGGAGTGTATGAAGGTTCTACGTGGACTTGACGGAAGAACTCTGGAGCATAAACAACGCCTTGCCTAAAGCTGGAACATTCCCTGGAATCCAAATCTCAAAAAAAAAAAAAATGGAAAAAGTAACTTATAGTCATGTTTCATAAGCACAAAATAATAACCGAGTCTGGTTCAAAGATTTTCAAATTTAACAACTAAGGTTTGTATTGAAGATATACAGTACTCATGAGGCGGATATGGGGTAAATAAAGAGGCTTTAGCGACAGGGCCCTTTATTAAGGGGAAAAAAAACATTTATTGTCTGAAAAACCCACAAAGATCCTCTTTTCCATGAAGTGAATCAATCTAATGTAGTTAATAAGAAATGGAAACTTCTACATTTAGAATCAATTATCTGAACCACAAGCCAAAACCAGCTTTCAACAAAACATCATTTGCCATGTACCATCTGTGCACAATTTCATTAAAATCTAAATAAGAGCAGTTGGGCATTTTTCAACTTTTGAAGACTTTAAGTAAACTCCACATTATTCCATTAACACAATGATCTTACGTGAAACAGTTGTCGAAAGCGTCAAATGATTTTGCCTTCCACATAGTCTTTAATTCAGCTGTTGTGCTAGATAATCAGGTATCACTGAATTAAACCCCCTCACCTTTGTACATCACTCACCTTCGTTTTATAACCTATAGTGAAGTGCCACCTAGGGCTGCAATGTGGGTAATTCTTGGGTGTGAGTGTCAGGGAGAGCAGAGTGCTTACTGCTCGAGATGTTCCATTAGACTCAAAGTTTCCTTTTTCTTGGCTAAGGTTTGGGCAAACTAGATGTTTACTTCTTACTTGGAAAATTCCTGTGCTGTGCTTACTGATAAAGAGTTAACTTTAAAATAGACTCTTTAAAAAAAAAGTGGATTAAAAGTGTTTAAGAACTGCAGTAAAGAGTAAACGATAATTATATCCGGGCATTTTACCTGTGACTTACCTTTTTATCATCAGACTGAAAAAGGAGAACAAAATTTATTCATTTTGGGTTATTAAGGGTAATGAGCTCTTTTATTACCAAACCCCAAAGACTTGGGTTTATTTGTGGAAAACATTTTGAGCCTGATATGTGTTTGTTTGACAGCAGTCTGACTGGGGAAGCAACTGCTGGTCTGTTTTCTTTCAAGCTTTGCCTCTTGAGAGCAAGCAAATAAAAAAGCATTAAAATAACTATTTTGGTCTTTGGTTTTGCTTTATTTGGACATTACTAAGTTTGACTAAGTCTTTTCAGCAAGGTTCAAATAGTCAATTTCTCCTTAGAAAAGTCAATCAGGAGAAAGCTACCAGTCACAGCGTCCTGGTTTTTGATTTTCCTTTGAGTTCCCCAGTTTCCTTCCGCTGTGGAAAAATATGCCAGTACCCGAACTGGCTAAGCTGAATTGCTAGGTGTGAAATGTGTGTGATTGGTCTCCTGTGATCCAAGATGAATTGGATCTTGTCCTGTACCCAATGTTACTGGTCTAGCCTTCGGATGCACCATGACGCTGATCAGGATTAGGTTTTTACTGAAAAGTGAGTGAGTGAACATTAGGGCAATGGTCAGCTCAAGCACCAAGCATAACTCTGACATTAGGAGGTCCAGTGAGTAACAGGTTCCTAATTTAGAACTGAACATAGGTTTCAAATATTCTTAGTTCATGTGGTTATACATACTTAATGTGCTCTTTATCCTGGTCAGGGTCCCAGAGGTTCTAAAGTCTATCCCATAGACACTGGCAGAAATACACACAGGCACACACCTATTAAGGGCAAACATTTAGAGTTGTCAGTCCACCTACTGGCATGTTTTTGGGAAATGGAAGGAGCCTGAAGAACCAGAAGGAAAGATATGGTGAAAACATGGCTCAGGAATAAACTGGGGACCCTGGACCTTTGCAGCTGTTAGATGCTGTGCTACCGTGGCATGCAACTCAGATACTGTACATCAGAAGTAAATCATCTAAATACATTTTTCAATTACATTGAAGTTAATGCAAAATATACTGTTAATTTGATAATAAATTTTGCAACAAAATCTTCCTTTAGCCTATAGATGTTGAAGGCCAACAGAAGTTCAGAATCTTTAACTTTTGTTTATAGTCACGCAGAGCAATGGCACGAGTGCCTCACCGCGACTCCGTGACTTAGCAGTTGGTTAGAGACAATATTTTGTTCCTATTTGATCCTATTTAGGAGACTCTTATGTAACTGCATTTAACACCCTCACAACTCCCTCTTTCTCGGCATCCCTTTTCCATGGGTTATAAAAAGCTGTTTTCATAGGGCCCGAAAGTCGGAGGCATTTCGCCTGTTTTAACTCTCAGCCAGACACAGAAAGCCTCTCATTTCCCCGAGTTCGCCCTCAGCAGCCGCAGAGCGACACAGATAAACATTAGAGTGGCACAAAAAAACTTAATGTCCCCTCTAAAAAACAAACAGTGCCATGCAATGCCAAGGCTTATAGTTTTGGGATTGAAAGAGTAAACTGAGGCTTTGCAGGTTGAGAAAGAACGGAAAGAAATAAACAGATGCGATATGTAGGCCAAGTCAACAGAAAGCCTCCCACTGATAGGAAAAAATCCCATGATTCAGCAATATAGATGGTTTGAGGTTGAAATATAAATAGACATGTCGTAAAGATTGCTTGGTCCGTTATAGAGGGCGTGAAAAGCTCTCTATCAGCCTCTGGTTTCTCAAATGTCTTTTTCCCCCCTGCTGTGTCACCACAAACCCTGAAGGCCAGGCGTTTAAATCTGATGTTTCAGTGCAGCCAGCCACTTCAATATCATATATAACCCATAATATATAACAGGCTTATACTGTTTTCTTATACTTTTTTCCCCCTTCCATGTACATGAATTAAACCAGCCCACTATATTTCAGTTCATTATTCATTCTTATTTCATTCAAGAAAAATACTAGCTGATTAAAAAGTATCAAATTTGTCTCATGTGATCACTTTTTTATTTGGATAATATAAACATATAAAACCTTTACCTGCGTGGAAAATTATGTACACTTGGTTTAATCAAAAATCCAAAACAACAACTGCTCTACAGTTCTACAGTAAACCGCTTTTGTACAACTAAGTCCACATTCTAAGGTGGATCTTAGACTACAGTCGCTTCAATGATTACTTTTCATTGAAGCTGCATCAGACCAAAAGCACTATGATAGAAAAACAGTTTGAAACATGAAGGACAATAAGACTGAATGGCATTATGTACCTGAAACAGGTGAAGTCTAGATTACTTGTGATTACCGATTAATGCTGTGCAACTCTCAAAATCAACTCCAAATGAGTGAAACCTGAGAAAACATGCGCACCAACATCCCAAGATGTATTCGCTTGCTCTTCTGGCTTTTTTCCCCACGGATATTGTCCATACTCTACTGCGTCACCTGCGTCCTCTCCTGTTTGCTCGATCTCTCCGGCATCTCCTCTCTCGAACCTCCAGTAGTCAACGGCATTTGCAGGATTTTACCACCATGTTTGAGAGCTGCTCCACCCGTGGAGTCCGACCAAGGAAGTAAACTATAGTGAGAGGCTCCAGGTCCTGAGGCACACAGCAGGGAGATGCAGACGCCTCAGGATTCATTTTGTTGTAAAGTGGCAAAATCTGGACAAGACAAAGGGAGACACAATGGGCACTTATGTGACTACAGTAAGACAAAATAATGCCTTTTGTTCTAAATATAGGACAATACAATAGAAAACACAACCCAGATATAAAGTGTTTTATTCACACACCATGTTATAATGATTGTCTGCACTCCACAAGTAGGGACAATTGCCAGCACAGAAATTGGCTTTGTAGCCTTTTGGTTCATGGATCCATTTCCAGTTAAGGTCCCGACGAAAGTCAATGTACAGAGACCTTAAACAACAGCTTTGGTCTGCATTCCTATGGGAGAATTCATAAAACAATAGTCAATAGCTAAAAACTGATTTAAAAAGTGTCCTTTTTGCTTGTCATTTAATTACTTTCTTTTCCTTCAGAAAATAAAATGCTTCTGTTTTTGACATTTACATAATTTTTGGATTCTGTAAAGCTGATTTGCAGCAATGACCATTGATAGAAGCCTAGAAAGAATATAAATAAAACTGAATTGATTTAAATCTGCTTGAAACTCACTTTGAAAATCCTATAGTGATGGTCAATCCAACCACTATATAGACCTTTTATCCTGTATATGGACATAGGGGGCCTGGAGCCTATCCAAGGGAACATCCCTGATCACACACTACAGTCAATTTGGAAATGCCAGTCAGCCTACATGGCATGTTTTTAGACTGTGGGAGGAAACTAGAGTATCCACAGGAAACCCACCGATCGTGGGGAAGAACCTGAAAACCTCAGTCACACAGACTTTAGATGAGACTTAAACCCCCTTCATCGGATGTGCAATGCACCAGTGCTAACCACTAAGCCCCAAAAGTTTACTGTATTACTCCAGTGTTGGAACACTGTCTAAAAATACAAACAATCTGCTATAAGACCTTCCCTCATGTGTGTATTATCCCAAGAAAAAATAATAGAAAGTGAAAATATCTTGAATAATTTTTCTAGTTGAGGTTGTTATGTAACAAATATAAGGCCATTCATTGTATTTCTGGACATTTTTAATAATTTCAATCTTCATTTTATATTTGTTTAAAAAAGCAGAATAGTGTGTTGAATTGTCCCTCCCCTAGGCGGCACAGCAAGTTATCACTATCGCCTTGCACCTCCAGGGTATGTATGTTATTCGCATTGTAATTGCCTTTCCTCCCACGGTCCAAAGACATGCTGATTAGTCTAATTGGCATTTCCAAATTGCCTGTAGTTTGTGAGTGTATGTTTGAGTGTGTGTGTGTGTGTTTTTGAGCCTTGCAAATCCAGGGTGTACCACGCCTAGTGCCCCAAGTCCCCTGGGATAGGCTCCAGGCCTCCCGTGACCATGCACAAGATACGCGTTATAGAAAATGAGTAAAAGAGTGAGAGTGTGCTGATTTGGTTTCAATAAATATTCAATAGGTTTTTAAGTAGTGAAAAGGTCAAAAAAAAAACACCAGCGTATTCATTTATTACATAATGTTATCAGCTGATTTCACTAATTATTTCTCATTTATATGGCTGAAGAGTTGTGCTAATTAACTTAAAAACTAGTGAAAACTGGCTATGTGACGATGATACCATGGCCTGGGTCTTCTCCAGACCTAAACCCAACAGAAAACTGTTGGACAGTGGTGAAGAAGGCGGAAGCAGTCAATAAACCGTCTTCTGTACATGATCTTCAAGAATGGATTGAGTGAGTAACACCAGAGTACTACAGATGTCTTTTTGACTCTATGCCCTGCCAGATCCATCAGATTTTGAAGAATAAAGGAATTCATACTAAATATTAATTAGTGTATGGCAATTTGATTGCATTAAATAACAAATAATTCTTATTATCCTAATCCTCATCATGTTAAAAAAACATCGAATCTTTTATCTCAATACTTTTGTCCACCACTGTATATCCAAGCCAGTCTTACTTTTGCTCTTAGTAATGTAATATTTTGATCATTTCCCACCAAATATTACTCAGCAAGATGACTTTCTCTAAACTATTATGTTTTGTAAGCACTGCTTAAAGCCTGATGTCTATGCAGCAATGATGAGGTGCACAGAGACATGGTTTATGAACATCTCTGTTATTTTTTTCCACACTTAAACACAAGGCACTCCCTAAGCAAGTCACTGCATGCAGACACTGCGTACACTGTATGCCAGTAAGTTTACAGAACAAACCCAGTACAGAGACTCTTTCATACATGCTATCACACACACACACACGCAGACACAGACAGATATTTGTAAGTATATATGTCCTCAAAACTTTATAGCTGTTTTTATGTCTTTTTAATGGTACAGTACCTGGAGCATGTCGTAGCATCAGCAGCTGCCCTCTTCTTGCGGTTCTTCTTGTTGGGGTTCTCTAAACGGTCTGTGGGCAGCAGTGTCAGAATGAGGTGTGGTGTTTTAGTACTAAATTCTATCTGGCCTTTAGTTAGACCTGGTCTCCGGTTAGGACGAATCAGGTCGTCATCAACACCTGTAAAATAGAGGCTTGGTTTAAAGTCTGTCAATCAATCAGCATTGTTAACAATCACTGAGTCTCTGCACTGAGGTTACTGATTCTATTTCTGATTTGAAGTAGGTGATATAAGATTGAACTGACCTGCAAATCGAGCTTCCAACTCCTCACTCTTGTTGAGCAAAATATTACTTGTAGATGGAATAAACATGCAGCACGGACAATGAATACTGAGCATCAGACCCATGTTCTTCTCTGAGTTAGAGGAATAATAAGAGAAAACGATGGATTCATTGAACATAATTCATGAATTGTATTCATTTTTTATTCATTTATTGTATTCACTGTATTCATTTTTTACTGCATCAATGCTTTAATGCGCAAAATAAAAGATGAAATAAAATCTTTATCATCATCCTGACCACGCCACCCAATAAAATCAAATTGAACATTTTTGTGGGTGTTTTGATATTTTGTTGCATTCACACGACCCAACAAACATAAATAATTTTGGTCAAAACAATTCAAATCCATTTAAGATCAAAGGCTCCCCAAGTGTATTTCTAGCACAAATGCAATATGCAGCAATATAATCTCGGTCCAGTGTTTTGCCTGTGTGCTGCAGCCCTACTTCCTGTGCGGTGTGACTGCTTGAACTCTCTAACCTTCATAAGCCATCCACTCTTTCACAGTCTCGGTGACGTCAACAGACAGCCATGCCCCCTTGGCTCGTGGCTGCACGGTTCTGGAATCTATATACCTATGAGGGGAACCTGTAACAGTATCTGACTTCAGAATCTGACAAAAGAGAGAACAAGAGATTCAGTTAGAGAGTTGAAAATGTTTGAAACTGAACTTTTATTATTTAAAAAAGGTCATCTCATTATATACAGTATATATTTTTTATAATATTTATATAATGCAGCAAGCTGTTTATTCTATAGTTCCAACTTTGCAGGCATGACTCTGAGCTCATGCACACACATTGTTGAACAAATTCACCTGGTATATTTCCACTCGCTGCTCCGAGGCTCGAGCATTTGTGTTCTGCACCCTGTATATGCGAAACTCTGCCTTGACAAGTGTGCTAGAATTCCTGTCTACGTTGGTGACGTCAAACTTCACCACTCTGAAGTAGGGACTCTGCGGCACTGTGTTTATGGCGTCTGTGGAAATAACAGGAGATTTCTTTTAAAGTCTGTGTGGTTTTTCAAAACACTCACCTCAAGATGATTAAAGTTACCTACACTTCCAAGTCAACATCCATCCCCTTATGAGCCTCCAAAAAAAAAAAAAAAACACTAATCTGAGATTTACAGAGCTTGTTGCATCTGGTTGAACAAAATTTAATAAAAAAAATAGAAAGAGTATATTTAGACTGTGAAATATATTGATTTTTTTAACTGGGGTTTTTCCACATGGGCATTTGAACAAGGATCTGAGACATAACACATACTTGTGTTTTGGTTAATATTACAAGTAGAAATACATAGCTAATTTTCAAAGCAAATTTTGAGTAGCGACATTTCATTTTGCAATGAATGCGTGTTTAATTAGTAAATCATGAGGCAAAGCATGGTTTAATAGACAGACAGACAGACAAATAGATAGATATACAGTATAGATAGATAGACAGATAGATAGATAGATTATATAGATAGATACAGTAAACAGATAGATAGATAGATAGATATGTTTTGGTCTTTATTTACAAGTCTTTTCTCTTGGAAATTCTTAATTCACACCATTCACACTAAAGCTGTTTACTGAGGTTCACTAAGATATGAATGTTAAAGATAGGACTAAGAGCAGTACTGACCTTCATAATTTTTTTTCATTTACATTATATTCATTTTTTTCAATTATTTCCATGAAATTCAACCACACTGTGTTCATGAATTTGAATTCTTATGATTTTTCATGAATTTCTACTAGGGTGGCATGGTGGTTAGCACTGTGGCCTCGCACCTCCAGGGGAAAGGGTTGGATTCCCACCTTAACTGACTGGTACTCCCAAAATGTCTAAGGGTTCCCTGTCCGAGGTGCAACCCCCCCAACACCCCTTATGCCCTAAGTCTCAATGGGTTAAGCTCCAGAACCCCTACAACCCTGTACAGAATAAATGGTATAGAAGATGAATAAATTCATTATCACCAATACATTTTTCAGTACCCACAACTTTTAGAGAATCCTCCAACCACTAACTGTAATCAGGTGAGTCAGAACTAAGTCAGTGATGTAAAAATACTGACGATACTGACAGATAAGTGTATCGTGACGTAATAACACATGGCCCAGCTCTAAGAGTCACTAGAGCAAGGTGATCTTAAACCTGAGTGAAGAATACAAGTGATAGCGGTGAGCACTCACTGGAGTCCGCGCGCTGAGGCAGCATGTCCACGCGCTGCACCTCTTTGGCGTAGTAATCTTCCTCGCTGCTCTCGCGCTCACACGCGGACTCGGCGTGGCGCGCGCGCTCTTTCAGCAGATCCTTGGTGCTGTTATAAAGCAGCATGACCTCGAAGGGAACCGACTCCGTCTGCGGGGCTGATGCGGGATCGGGTGGTGATCGGATGCGCAGCTTGCTCAGGATCTGTCCGCGCACCGCCTCTATCCTCTTCGACTTGTGATCATCCAAGTCATACGACTGACACGTCGAAAAGCCCTCCGCCGAAACAGATAACTTCAGAATAAGCAGCGCGATATTGATGAACCACATGGCTGTTAGCAAAAAATAAAAAATAAAAATAAAGAAAAATCCGGTTTATTCAGCTGCTCTGTGCGTAGAACGCTGTAGCCGCACGCGCTATGTGCCGCGTGCACCTGGTGACTGACCCACACCGCGCTCACGTGCAGGTTTTATCTGCCTTAGCGCGCGCTGCGATGCATCACGTTGCTCCGCGTGCTGATAACTGTGTGCACATACACATATCAAACTAGAGTTGGACTGACAAAAACAAAATTAAAATATATATCACCAAATTACCGTGTGCATAATTTCACTCCACAAGTAAATAAATTATTTAAGAAAAACACGCACGGATTATGCAGCACGTCATTATAAAACATACTGGTTGTAAAAAAAAAAAAAAAAAAAGGTTGTAAATTTATATAAATTTCAGCACAATACTGAATAATTCCTTTAGCTCTTTAGCTACCGGTGAGGTCAGGAAGAAAGTGCAGGCTATCCTCTGAGTGTGTCTGAGGTCGAGTGTGGTGTTGAAGCAATGCTTAGGATTTTTGCGGCGCGACTCAGAGCTTTTTAGAGGAGGCTATTTTAGTGGGTCCACTTTTCTTTTAATGCTATTCTCCCATGAACCAGTAGACTGTTCTTTTTTCTTTTTTATGCAACATCATAGTTTATAGGTTTTAAGATGAAATGCTCAGTTTAAGATCTGACCACCTACAAATTGTTAAATAACCTGATCAAAAAATGGGCACGTCTTTGCTTTTATGAGGGGAACCACTATGGAAACATTAGAGGAAATTCAGTCCTCCCACTGAGCCCTACGTAAAATCCATGCATTTTCGGGAAAATAAAAGACGCTCTGTGTGTTGGTGATGGGAGGGGGATCATCATTTGCTCAAAAGGATAGGAATACCTAATCAACTTGACTTTGTGGGACATTTGGTTGATCTTCACTTGAAAAAAGTTTAATACATTTGCTGCACTAATTATTATAGTACGGTTCATTATCGTGTCAATATTGTTTTATTAACATATAAATAAAGAGACAAAATGTTTTACTAAGGTTGTTAGGTAGTTAAATCAGCATAGCATTAATAGTTGCATTAACCACTGTATAGGGAATATGGTTTGTACAGTATACATAGTAAAATGAGAAGATGGTCTTATGTAGCTTTTATATACTGTATTGATAAAAAATGTCCATGTAGCTTCATTAAATTGAGTTTGTATAACTATGTATTTTACCTACTTTTTAAATTGATCTTATGTAATTAAGTGGAAATCCATCCATTATCTATATCGCTAATCCTGGACCCAGGTAACTCAGGACACAAGGTGGGGTACCCATTGGCTGGGGTGCCAACCTTGCACAACACATGCGCACAGTTTCACACACCCAAAAACTATACACTATGGGTGATTTGGAAATGCCAATCAGACTATACTGCATGTATTTGGAGTGTGGAGGAAACCAGAGTACATAAAAGAAACCCACCAATCACAGGGAGATTACACAACTCCATGCACACAGGACCAGAGGTGAGATTTCAACCCAGGTGCGAGGACAAAACGCTAACCACCTTAATTGCCTTAATTGGAAATTCCTCTCTTAATTTATTTATGTTGGTTTATGAATATATAGGCACTTCCTTATCAGCTTTTTCCTGCACTCATGTATATTTATTCACATAAAGAGCATCTGAGTGTGTGTTTGTGGTTGTGCCCTGCGATGCACTGGCAGCCCATCCAGGGTGTACCCTGCCTCGTGACATAAGTCTCCTGCTAAGCTCCAGACCCTCCACTCATACAGGTAAGGAGTGTTGCACATTGTGAAAATAACTGCTCTTTATCTTCCTTCTATCCCACCTCTTTACATCAGCTTTATCTTTCACAGTCACACATAATTGAATCATACTTTTGGATGAAAGCTTTCTCTTGGTTAAGGTGCTTCATAGTAACAAAACACAGAAACTAGTGCACAGAAGTGCGAAGCCCATGGCTGTACAAACTTACAGATGAAAAAAAAATGTCTTGAACCTAATTTTCTGTAATTTTTAGTTTTAGATGTTGGGCCTGGTAGTGTTATTACTCTCACCCTAAAGCATTTAATTCTTTTCCCGAAAAGATTAATATCCACTCCAGATGCCAGTCCTTTCATTTGAACTTTCATTCCCTCTTTATTTTACCTCTTTCAGTCTTACTGTTAATTACAGTGGGTGAACTACTCGATCGTTAATCTTTCAAAAACAGCTTTACTGAAGCTCTCCACCTCCTCCATTATAAGCTTATTACAGCCCCAGTCACAGAGCTATAATTGAACTTAAAGTGGTTAAAAAAACATTAGGGTTGAAATGAGTAAATGTGCTCAGAGGGATTTATATGTGCTCAGAGTGTTTGATAGGGCCGAGTGAGAAAATACAGGATTTCATGTTCATACACGACTTCTGGATCTAAGAGTTTATTCATAAGCATCTGAAACGAAAAACGCCCACGTGGAGAGAGACGGTTTGGCGACATCTAGCGCTAAGAGGAAAGGCGGCGGTTTCGACTCTAGTGGTTAGTGGCGGTATTGCAGCAATAGAAGACTTAAAAATAACGACCATAAAAAAGTCGCATTTTCCCCCTCCGACCTCCCTTTTCCAAATATAGTCTGTAAAACGCCACGTCATTCCGCCCTTACTGCTTCCACTGTAAACAGCAGCTCAGGTCCTAGGAAACAGCTTCGAGCCAAAAAGAAAGAAATTTTTGAAATAAATAAATAAATAGGATCATAAAGCTGGTTCTTCTCCATGCTGAAAAAAATAGACAGGGTGAAAAAGAGGACACTAGTTTTCAAAGTTGCTATACAGTGCATCCAGAAAGTATTCACAGCGCATCGCTTTATCCACATTTTATTTAACAGCCTTATTCCAAAACTCTACAAACAATACCCCATAATAACAACATAAAATATATTTTTTTAATCTTTGCAAATTTATTTAAAATAAACAACTAAAAAAAATCACATGTATATACTGTAAGTATTCACAGCCATTGCCATGACACTCAAAATGGAGCTCAGGTGGATCCTGTTTCCACTGACCATCTTTGAGATGTTTCTATAACTTGATTGGAGTCCACCTATGGTAAATTCAGTTGATCGGACATGATTTGGAAAGACACACACCTGTCTATATAACATCCCAAAGTTAACAGTACATGTTAGAATAAACCAAACCAAAACCATGATGTCCAAGGGATTGTCTATAGACCTCTGGGACAAGATTGTATCGAGACACAGATCTAGGGAATAATACAGAAAGATTTCTGCAGCATTGAAGGTCCCAATGAGCACAGTGGCCTCCATCATCCATAAATGGAAGACATTTGGAACTCCCAGGACTCTTCCTGAGTGATCGAGGGGGAAGGGCCTTAGTCAGGGAGGTGACCAAGAAACCTGATGGTCACTCTGAAAGATCGCCAGCGTTTCTCTGTGGAGAGAGAAGAACCTTCCAGAAGAACAACCATGTCTGCAACACTCCACCAATCAGCCTGTATGGTAGAGTGCCCAGTCGGAGGCCACTCCTCAGTATAAACACATGATAGCACGCCTGGAGTTTGCAAAAATGCATGTGAATTACTCTCTGGTTAATGCTTTGTTTTGATGAAAAGAAGATTGAACTTTATGGCTTGAATGCCAAGGGTCATGTTTGGAAGAAACCAGGCACCGCTCATCACCTGACCAATACCATCCCTACAGTGAAGCATGGTGGTGGTGGCATCATGCTGTGGGGATGTTTTTTAGCGACAGGAACAAGGGGACTAGTTAAGATTGAGGGAAAGATGATTGCAGCAATGTGCAGAGACATTCTTGATGAAAACCTGCTCCAGAGTGCTCTGGACCTCAGACTGTGGCAACGGTTCATCTTCCAACAGGACAACAACCCTAAGCCAAGATAACAAAGGAGTGGCTACAGGACAACTCTGTGAATGTCCTTGAGTGGCTCAGCCAGAGCCCAGACTTGAACACGATTGAACATCTCTGGAGAGATCTCAAAATGGCTGTGCACCAACGCTCACCATCCAACTTGAAGGAACTTGAGAGGTCCTGCAGAAAAGAATAGGAGAAACTGCCCAAAAATGGGTGTGCCAAGCTTGTAGTGCCAATTATCCTCAAATAGACTCGAGGCTGCAATTGGTGCGAATGCAAAGGGCTGTGAATACTTATGTACATGTGATTTTTTTCCCCCATCATTTTTAATTTGTTTATAAATTTGCAAAGATTTCAAACAAACTTTTTTTCACGTTGTCATTATGTGGTGTTTGTGGAACTTTAATGAAAATAATGAATTTAATCTATTATAGAATAAGGCTGTAACATAACTCTTCGTACAGCGCTGTAAATACTTTTCCGGATGCACTGTAACAAGTCGCGGTAAATGTGACACGTTGGTGCATGTAATGTCATGCAAAAATAAGTCAGTCATTGGGGGTCTTAGGCCTTGTTTATTAAAGCAAGTACAGATGAGTAGCTGTTTTTGTGCTATGTAGTTTTGATCCTAATTAATTAAAACCTCTTTGCCATAGCATAGTGTTTCAAAAAATTTATTTTTTCTTGGGCTACAACAGCAGAAAATCACACTGGTTTCCACATCTGTCAGCCAAGAACAGAAAGCTGAGATTGCTTGAGGAACAAGCTCACCCCAATAATTTTTCAATTAAAGAGAAGAAACCTGGTCTGATGAATCTTAATTTCAAATAGTGGGGTCAGAATTTAGCACAAACTGCATGATTCCATGGCCTCAACCTACCTGGTGTCAACAGTCTAAGATGTTGGAGGTGGTGCAATTGTGTGGGGAATATCATCTTGCCACTTTTTGGCCATGTTAATACCAATGAATCATTACTTGAAATCCTTAACCCCTTCTTCTAAGGTGACATCCAGCATATCAACAGTCCTGTTGATCAATCAGTCAGCATGTTCCTCAATGGCCTTCCCAGGCACTGGATTTAAATCCAATAGGGCCCGTTGGGATGGGGTAAAACCAGATTCAAAGCATAAAAGTGAACCTGAAAAACTTACAGGAAATGGGTGATGCAATTAAGGCAACATAGGCCAGACTCTCAAAGTAATGTTCAACATCTTGTGGAATCCATAGCGTAAATAATTGAGGCTATTTTGAGAGCAAACCAAGGCTTTACCCAATATCAGTATAATGTTCCTAATAAAGTGCTTGGGGAGTGTAGACAATGGCTGTCATATTGTCTAAAGCAAATGTTTAATGTAAAGCAAACACATGCACACACTGGCTTATTAGAATCAGGCCTTTGTTCTAATTGAAAGAATTTGAATGAAAATATAAAAATATTTTAGGTTGGGTTGTAAATTCAATATTATTGAACAATATAAAATAACATAACAGTACCAAATCTCAGGTCATAGACTTCTGATCCCATTTGGTTAAGGGCAGTAAATCACTGGTGTTATTCAGATGCAAAAACTACCCTCTCCATAGAGGGATAGAGGATCAATATCCAACACTTGGGGGTTTGACCTCATGTATAATAACTCATTCAGAACCATAAATTTTATTTGAAAAACTCAGAGGTGTCATTAATCCAATTGGAAAACTGGGTTCAAGATTTTTATTAACTTTTATTAATAAACTTTTATTCAAGATTTGGTCAAAAAGAAATTATTTATTGCAAAGCATATTACAAAACATAGTAAACACAATACAAACAAGAGCTGAGAAAAGAAGGGCCAGGACCTGTGGAAATCCGTATTAAGATTAACTTCTTAAATTAAGGGCCAGGTTTGGATGATGGCAAGTATTTCAGGGGAACAGCAATAATTTTTTATATCTTGATTCATTGCAATTCTATTCAACTCTGCTGCAATCCCTGACTGTAATCTGGTGTATTTGTTATATTTGAATAAAACAAGAGTGGGAAAGTTTCCTATGACTCATCTTCATTCAGGAGCATGTTGGGGACTCCTCTTGAGATGGGGAATTCTCGACCAGATTCAGGGCACTGCAGAGCCCCTTCTATCACCTCCACCTGTTAACACGGAAAACATGACCTGTGTAAATATGTACTGAGGTTTTCAGGCTAAATGTCCAGCATTTTGCTGTGAAATGTCCATAATTTAATATCATAAATGTAGGGTTAGGGTTAGAAATAACCCTAAATTTCTAACATAAATAGAAATAACAAAAATAGTGCTAATTGCCAAACTATTTCACTGATAACCAGAACACTTGATCCTCCTTATGACTTAAACCCTGATCTGTAAGAAATGAGTTATATGTCATATTAGTATATACCAGTGGTTCTCAAACATTTTCTGTCATTCCCCACTTAAGGGGGTGGGTGAATTTTCAAGCCCCACTTGTCAACAAAATGATAACGAAATCGGCCAAGTTTACTATTTATTGAAATATCAATTTCTAAACCAATAAGATCAAATAACACCAAGTTCAAAACAGATAAAATACACGTGCAATTGTTATAACAGGCTTACATTGTCACTTATCTAGAGCTTTATTTCAAAGAAATCTAGTGGCTTATTACCGTTTCGCGCTGTGGCCGTAAGTAGGGTTAATCATGATTCACCGCGAGTTTTTGCGCTATGATTACGTTTCCATCTTTCCGTGTGAAAAATCAAACATGTTTAATTAAACATGTTTAATTTTTTTGCGGGTCCTCGCGGAAGCTTCCGGACCTTGCAGAACTTCGCGGAACGTCGGCGGGCAATCGCGGCCTAACATCGCATCTCACCGTGAGTCAAACCGCATAGGTGAGATAGGGGTATTAGGTTGATAGTGCTGAAACCTGCTTTTTTATGGTCCATGTAACAAATGTATCCATTGACATTATTATTCCCACTACGTACTGTTCGCTACTGACACGGGTTGTGACCGCGGTAAAGTTAGTTTTATATTCGCATCTCCGAATTCAATAGCTGCGTAAATATACCCGCAAATAAGATACCCACACACATTTCCTCTCTACATTATCTTAAAGCTACATCCGCCTTAAATTATACATGTTTAAAAGCATAAACATTATTCTCTACAGCGCAACGAATGATTTAGGGATCATCGCAAAATGCCGCACACCAACAAAAAGCGTAGAATGATATTGATCTTCCCTTTTGTTCAGTGCCTGAAGGATCAAAAAGCAACTTTGTTGCCACACTGGAAACTAGAAATGCCAGACTAGTACTGCCTGATAAAATAT
>JAQMYJ010000002.1:20116586-20127896 GCA_030014305.1 Clarias laeviceps | reverse complement strand
GCACACCATTGTTTTTCTTGTGAAATTCCCAATAAGTTTGATGTGTCACATGACCCTCTTCCTATTGAAAAAACAAAGGTTGTATCCAAAATGGCCGACTTTAAAATGGCCACCATGGTCACCACCCATCTTGAAAAGTTTTCCCCCCTCACATATACTAACAAACAGGAAGTTAATATCACCATCCATTCCCATTTTATTAAGGTGTATCCATATAAATGGCCCACCCTGTACTTCAAAATAAAGTTATTGATCTTTGATTAGAAAAGCTAAACTGAATATTTTTACTGATATTACTTATACATTAAATTAATAATTTAATACACTGGAGTCATTTTAAGCGAAAAAGTGCAACCTTTATCCGATCTACTTTTTCTCATCTGTGATTAAGTCTCCGATTACTGAACAGAGAGTGTATTCGACTGACGATGAAAGAAGTACAACTTAGTGAAAACTAAGCCTACGTCCATAGGCTTCAACCTGAAATAATAATAATAATATCGCTAATTACATTAAAATTGAACAGCTTATTTTTAGCTTTAACACTTTAACTATTTCTATATTGAATCCCCCCCCCCTCCCCTTGCCACCAAAAAATAGTGAAAAAAACAAACAAACACCTTCTGACATCTTTCTATTGGAACCGGCATTAACCTTTTCATCAATTTGAGCTACAGCAGCTCTTCTATTTGAGCAGACTACATGGGCCAGCCTTCGCTTCCCATGTGCATCAGTGTCCCTTTTGCTGCCACTACTGCAGCCTGGGAACATCCCACAAGAGCTGCGGTTTTGGGCAGCAAGTGAATCTTTTTTCCTGAAGTTGATGTGTTGGAAGCAGGAAAAAAAATGGGCAAGCATAAGGATTTGAGTGACTTTGACAAGGGCAAAATTGTGATGGCTAGATGACTGGGTCAGAGCAACTCCATAACTGCAGCACTTGTGGGATATTCCTGGTCTGTAGTGGTCAGGACTCACCAAAGGTGTCAGAAAGGTCTGTCAGTCTATCATAGTGTTACAGAATTATTAATGTTTATTATTAATGCAGCACAGCTGGAGGCTGTATTACCTGATCTATGTTGAGTCTGAGGGGCAGCAGACTAATTCTCAGGCAGCACTCTGGACCTCCCAAGCCAGATTCAGGAAGTACCTGTAGAGCCTTTATTGATAACTAAAGGAAACAAACAACTATGTTGTTATAGAACATGATCAACATCAACACACTGTTTATTTGCTAAGATAAGCTTCTTCCAGTCTCTTTTATCCACAATTCATGGAGTATTTTTCCCCAGCTGTTTTCTTCAAATTTTCTCCTTAAAATGTTAATGTGTTAGTTACAACAGCAATATTTAATGTCAGATCCAGGAAATCCCAGGGGTGTGTGAATCATACAGATTTTTTTTGTAAATTTTTTACAATGTTAGACTCCATATTCTGAAATAAGGACTCTTTGGCTTTAATAAATAATCAAAGTAATACTTAAATGTTTGGATTATTTGTAAAAATAATTGTGTTAAGGGTCTGTGGAAATTCAGTCCATACAGTTAAAAGGCTCCATGGTTGCTAAATATCCGAGAACCCCTTAATTACAATAAAAGGCCTTTCTTCCCTCCCCGTGCCTGCTCACCATGTTGGAGTGGGCTCTGCGTGGCATGCTCTCGCTGGTATACAGGTAGAGGAATTTGTTAATCTGAGAGGATGCGAGTCTGTCACGGACCTCCAGCTCTTGCACAATGAACACCTGCCGCGAGAGAGGCTGCTCTCTCAGTCCCGTCCCTTCCGTATCCTGCCCTGAGACTGCGGGGGGCACTACCACAGGGTATGACTCGTGCTGAAAGCTGACCTGGAATCACAAATAGTGTTAGTAGGGGTGATACTTAAATCTAAAAAATCATAAAAATACGGAGGTCTAAAGCAATCCAATTACATTAAGCAGTTAGTTACTAGGTTATAATGATTGATATTAATGCAAGCAGAGCCATTAACACTGCCGGAGCTGTATGTTTGACAATTTATTTGGAGAGGGAGAGATTACTTTTACCTTTTTTTGTGGATTTTGTTTTATACTGGATTATACTTTCAGTTTTTGAAAATCATTTAACTAAATATGGATTACCCTGGAAAAGCTATTTTGCCCTGAATAAGGCTTAATTCACTTGTGAGAAAAAAAAGTTATTGTTATTAATCATGCTAGTGAAGGATGTGTTGTCTGTATGTCACCGTCACACAACCTTTGTCAGTTGTATTTCCATGAGCAGGGAGTGCAGCCGGCCACTGCCTCCCACCCATCGCCATGTGTTCTGTGGTCTGGAGGAGCCAGCAGAGCGCGAAGGAGAACCACGGGCTACTGTAGGTGCTGAGCGCCCCCTGAAAAGAATATTTGAAAAAATACATACAAAACATTAATTTGTCAGTGTTACTCTTGGATCCTGCTTTATTTGTAGAAAGTAAAAATTCATTCGGACTAAATGACTCACAAGAGCCAATGAGTCAGTAAGAAAACTGCCTCTGTTTTAACCTGCTGTATGTCACAATTTCTCCAGGAATTGTCTCTCGTTTTATTTATTTATTTATTATGACCAAACAAGCATGATACAAAATGTTATTTATTACTGAATAAGCAGGTTTATCATGACTGGTTATGATATGTTATACAATTTACCAAACTTTGTTACCTGTGGCTGTGTTGAGCAGAGATGGGTTTTCCTCCAAAGTCTTTGCCTCCATAGAGATGCCAGACTACCGATACCTCTCTGAGTACCACCCTGCTCTGAGGCATAGAAAAGCGAGCTGGTGCCCGTAGGAGGTCTGAACTGCCCCGTGGCCGAGAGAAATAGCCGTCACGAACCTTTATAGGATTCTGTGACAACACTGTGACCACTGGCTCTCCATCCTTAGGCTGTAGAGTAAAAAGATGAAGAGGGAGAGATTGGATTCATGAATTCTCATTCATGAGTTTAAACCTGCCAGCTACAACTGCTAAGATTGACACTGCTAAAACAAAAATAAATAAATAAATAAATGAATGAATGTATGAATAAATGACTTAGATCATTTATTTGCATGTTGTACTCTAAAGACTGCAGATGAAATGACATGCAGAAGAAACAAAATCAAAAATAGACTAAATTAAAAAATACTCACAGGAATGCCTATACCAGGAGCCTCTAAAATACAGAAGTCATCATTGTCAGTGGAACCTTCCGAACATTCCTCTGAGATCATGTCATGTACTTCGGTGGCTGTTACTACCAGACGATCAAGTTCAGACTCCTTGCCCTCTAGCACAGAGGTGCTAGCTTTTGGGCCTTCCCCAGGAAATAAGTACACTGAGACAGGTGAGCCTCGCTTTACTGAGGAAGGAGAGCCTGTTAATTCAAACGAAAGATGTAGACCATGAACAATCTGTAATCACTCTTTGTTTCTGAACTACTAGTTTGGTGAAGTGACCGTATGATGCATCCTTTTGTATTGAGAGCATATTAAGTGCTTATTGAGAGCAACAACACTATGATTCAGAACAGGATTTTAAACGGCATTCTACAAATTACAATTCTGATTTGTAACTGGCTACCATAAACTGCTTTATATTATTATTTCCAGAGTAATGCTTTGAGAATTAGACACTGACAACGTGCAATCGCAGCAAATTACTCAAGTAATCTTACCAAATTCTCTATCCTCTTCATACAGCGTTCGTTCTGTGTCGATCAGAGCATCTGTGAGATCACACTGATTAATTTCAGCCGTCTCTGCTGGTGGACAGGGTGGTAATGATGCAGGAGCTTCTGAGAGCTGTGGAGAACAAATATCCTCATGTATCTGTGCATGTAGACTAAATTCAAATTCGCCATACGAATATGGTGTATTAAACCAATCAAATAGCCAAAAAAAAAAAAAACTGAGATGGCGAGGTGAGGATTTTTAAATGGTGAGTCACAAAACCGTACGTGCAGAATGAAAGGAAACAGCTTAATTATAAGCAGCAGTGGCATGGGACTGTGTAGTAATGACTTGGAACAAAAACTGCAAATACAAATGGTCTGCATAGACATTTCTTCCTTTCATACATTCCTTCCAAAAATCATGTATGAAAATTTTTTTTAAAAACAGTATCTTCTTGTCTGTAATGCAAATGAAAAAAAAATTAAATAAATGTCTGGCGGAAAAGTTCAGCGCTGTTAGGGAGTTAAAAGAAAGATTAAAACCATCAGGCACAAAAATCGACTTAAGTTCATAAAGTCAACTGGCAGAATGATCTGCTAGTTAGCTTAGTAAAGATACTGGAATAAAAAAAAAAACAAATAATATTAAGCAAAATGCAACTACACAAGTGGATATGTTTCAAACTTGCTGCTAAATTTCATTGAGCACACGGTGACGATGTAGCATAGCTCAAGCTCAGCTGTAAGCAGAGTGCCAAAGTGTGCTTACCCTCATGGTAACAAAAGACAAAAAGATTCTTAGTCTCATCATATTGTGTGTTTTGTGCTTGGACAAGGCTTAGTAGCAGGAGGTACTAAAACCTGACGTGGCACATTGAAAACATCCACAGACATTCTT
Organism: Clarias laeviceps; assembly: GCA_030014305.1. Lineage (NCBI taxonomy): Eukaryota > Metazoa > Chordata > Actinopteri > Siluriformes > Clariidae > Clarias > Clarias laeviceps. The sequence continues at coordinate 20,123,336 of JAQMYJ010000002.1, read as the reverse complement.
ACCGGAAGCTTCTGTCCAGCAATCTCAGTAGGGCAAGTATGGCGAGGAGGTGGGTGCAGGTCCCCTTGACAGACCAGGTACTGTAGCATATTAACTAAAGCAGCACAGGAGTCTGCACAGGTGTGCACGTGAACCACATTATTTGAACAGCGCAGCTCGAACAGTGGCTGAGTCTGAAGATGAATGAAAAAAAAAAATGCTGTAAATATAAATGTAGCACTAAAGCAGAGAGAATGAAAAAAGAAAATCAGAAGTTTGAGACATACCAGTTTGCCAGTGTTGTTGCCTTTCCAGGTGGTTATGGCCAGCTCTAAAAGATCAATGTCTAATACACACACATAATCTGTAGAAATTGAAAAATAACGGCAATAAATAATTTTTTGGGAAAAAAACTACACACACTAAACATCACGGAAATAACATAGATCAACAGTACCTCGTCTCAAATCCACTGTCTCACTTTCACACTTATCAGTTAGGTACAATGCAGAGTCATCCAGGATGAACCTAGGAGGGTTTCAGTGCCATACAGGTTAACCAATAATAAGTAACCAAATACACTCACAGCATTAAACACTGACGGTACCTGAGGTGAAAGGTGGCGGTATCCACAATGATGTTACTGGACAGAGAAAAGGATTCTGCTGTAAACAACACTCGCAATGGAAGATAGAGGGGTCTGAATAGGACAAAAAAAGAAACCAGAAGAGAGAAACTGTGATATTGGGTAAAACACATTTACAACCAGTTACTGTTATCACTGCTGCATGCATGATTCCTTCTGTGGGATCACAGTTAAGTGCTATTGCTACTCTGTATCTGGGTCATACAGTAAACTGTGTTTAAAATGTAAATTAGGAGTTACACAAAATTTTTGTGGTGTGTAAAAAAACAAAAACCTTCCTTAAACACTTTACCTGTAGTCAACTGCACAGGTGGCCAGGTGTGTATGCAACACTGTGATGATTGCAGGAGGTGTGTATCCCAAAATGTCATCATCAATGACGTCCAAAAAATCGACCAACTGATGGCAGAAAACAGGCACGAATTCTTTATATACACACACACACATGTACATAACAAATGCTTATACCTATGACATACATATATCAATTACAAGAGACATTTTAAATGTCTCGTAAATGAAGGGGTAAAAGCGATTGATATTTAAAGACTGCAAGCACAATATGGTGATGAGAGTCTTCACCTCACTAAAAAATGTGTGTGTGTGTGTGTGGGTGGGGGGGGCTGGGGGAGGGCAAACTTTTTAAAAAGGCTGTACATCAGTGAATGACGATGGCTCAGAGCCCCCTGCAGTTGTTTCAGTAAACATTCAGCAAGTTGAACGCCTATTAGTTAAAAATCAACAGATAACTTGACGGCAACTTGCAGAAGAGACGAATCTGACAGTGGGAACTGTACCGACAATCATTCACAAACACCCTGTGCACATTATAAGAAATCATCTCGGAGTTAGTGCCCCATCCCATGTACAGTGCTGTGTTTTCAACATCTGTTTCAGACGTAAAGCAGGCAGTCTGATCAATGCTCCGGCTTACTGGGAAAACATTCTACCTTATGGTATCCAGGCCCTACTGAAATGCTGGGTTATAAAGGTCATTTTTACTCTCCTAACTGTGTTCTGTTATTCTGCACAATCAAAAGTCAGGCTTTGAACTGAATGCGCCTTGTATTTATGCCATTTGGAAGTTTAATGCACTTGTTATTAATGTTACTTGTAATACACAACTTTGCCCTCATTAAATCATTCAAGCACATCTGTCCAACATTTTTCAGTAAGTAATACCTGCTCATGCCAACTGTGATTGGTCAATGCCATGTGATGTCTAAAAGTAGCACCTTGGAGCCGTAACGCAACCAGGAACTCCTGAGTGGGAAAAAAAGGACATTAACCTATATGGAAAAAATAAACGATGTTACATTTACAGAAACAGTACATTTAAATAATATTGGAACCTTGACATTGCGTTGGAGGTCTAGCGTGATTTTGATGGCAGTCGACAACATCTGACCACCTGCTCCTCTGAGGCCCACACCGCTCACCCCCACTTCAGTGGGATAAATGGTAGGGTCCAGATGGCTTGGGGGAGTAAACTCGGGCATTTCTAGTCGTGCTGGGCTAGGGGTATCGGGGACCTCCGCTTTACAGAGAAAGGATGACAAAAACAGAGCTTTTAGTTTTGTTATAAACTGCATTTCATTTAAGAAATAATATCACATTGTTTTAGAAATATTACCCATGCATGTGGTAGACCTAGTAAACCTCTTCACATGTGGGAGAGTTATATATTCTACTATACGTACAGTTAAACCTTGGATTGCAAGCATAATTCGCTCCGGAAGCGTCCTTGTATACTAAAATCACTCGTATAATAAAGCGAATTTCCCCATAAAAAATTATATAAACTCAGATGATTCGTTACACAGTCCAAAAATATTCATATAAAAATAATTAATACAAAATGTAAAGTACAAATAAAACTAATTAACCTCTTTCCGACACTGCTCTGTCAGAAAACATCTTTAACAAGGAAACCTCACAATCAAATGCTTATGTGCTTTTTAAACAACTCATTTCAGATGTGGTCTCTCTTTGCTGTTATAATAACGTCCACTCTTCCGGGAAGGCTTTCTGCTAAATTTCGAGACACGGCTGTGGGGATTTTCCCATTCAGACACGATTTCATTGGTGAGGTTGGGCACTGATGTTAAGTGAGGAGATCTGAGGTAGAGTCAACATTCTAGTTCCTTCTGAGGGTGCTCAGTGGGGCCTCACCAGCCTTGGCAATCCTTGTCTTTAAAGACCTCGCTTTGTGCACAGGAGCAATGACATTCTGGAACAGGTTTGGACTTTAGTGTACAGGCTCCACTACACCAATGAAGGGAATCTGTGATGCTAAAGCATATAAAGATACTAGACAATTCTACCCTCCCAAATTCAGTTTGGGGAAGACCCTGTGATGTCAGTCAGATGTTCGCTTATGTTTGGCCATTATTAAATCTGTTTGTAGAGTTAACCGTATTTCTTTTTCTTACCTTTATGATAGAGTTCAACTTTTTTGCTCTCTATAGTGACAAAGTTTAAATTGGGATTATTCTGGTGCTGGGTAACACTGAAAATCCTCCCGCCTTCTAAATCTAGCAGCAATTCTCCATGGCACTGTTCCACCCTCCGTCCTGCTTCATTCTGTGAGAGAAGAATACAAGTGGACAGGAATCAAAGGTAAGCACTTGATTATACTTGATTCTGATAGCGCATCTTATAAGTTGCTTACCTTACTGTCTGTCAAAGCCTGCAGGCGACCTTTGCCAATCAGTACAGTTAGACTGAGAAAACTGAGGGCGTGGTTTAATTGAGGCTCTGACTGCTCTCTTTTCCTTGGCTCATTGTCTGAATAGAACTGAGGTTCGTCCTCTTCCGAATCGGAATCTACACTTAGATTAAAGATTTTAGAGAAAATAGCTCAGAAGTTGTTTTTTTTTTTTTTTTTTTAAATACACCAAGACTGCATTCTAATAGTCAATTATATCCTAACCACATGCCTCACACAATCTCACCAATGCTTATTATTTCCTGTTTTATTCTTTGTATAAATGTCTTTCGGCTGCTCCCGGCAAGGATATTAATTTGAATATTTATTCTTCACTGAAATGAAAGAGCATTCTTCTTATCCATATAACTACAGTGCAAGGCAACTATTGTAAAGAAAAAAATCTATCGTAGTAATAATAATAATAATAATAATAATATCAAGTGTTAAAATATTCAGTTTCCATAAATAGTTCCTTTAACAAGTTTCCTAATTACCAACAGTTTTTTTATGATTACACTGATCGTCATACTTGACTTATGCACAACAGAATACTTTCACACAGTAAGATTAAATGTAAACAGACAAAACATGTAATTCATGGCAGAATTTCATAAAAAACAAAACCGATCATTATTGCCCGCTCTAAACCATTCTGCATCCCCTAGCAGTGTCCAAAGATGTTGTTCAAGTTTTATTTGAGAACCAGTTGAAAGCATATCACCAATTTGATAAACTGTCTAATCTTTTATTTGCCTTTAGATGACTGACCAAGTCTGAAGGCAGATTTGCAGAGCTGAAACTCGTCGTCGTCTGATCTGCGCTGCTGCACAGGGCTGTGAGTGATATTGGAAGGGGGTTGAGGAGGAGGAGGAGGATCAGGTGGGGGCTCCCACATCAGCAAATCATTATTGATCCTGAGGAAAGAGGACACAAGTGAAGATACAGCACATAACATCCATAATTGTTGAACAAAAACATTCCAATACTGTTAATTTTCGGACAAAACAAGAAACTCATAACCAGGAAAATACAAAAATGTGATGAACAAGAAATTTGGAAAAACGGTAACAAATATGTTGCTGTCACAAGAACAAGAGTACACAGTCACACTAGTACCAGAACAGCACAGACAAGTGAAGGCTGAGATCATGACCCTTGCGCATATGATTCACTGCTTGCATTATCATTTGAGAACAATCTAACAGACTGAATATTTTTATTACGTTTATATATACTTTTTAAAAAACATAATACAGAACAACAGAAATAGAATAATTTTAAACAACAAGGACATAATTCCTTTTACTAACAAAGTGGAAAATGTTAATTACTTTTATTTAGGGCAATATATCTAAATAAAATAAAAAATAAAGAGCAAGAGCTCATGCCTGTTGTAGATGCTTTGAAAGGCTTCTTTGCTGGGTAAAAGAATGTAGGCCACAGGGAGTGTGATATCCACTACATACTGACTCTGGGCCACACACTGAGTCTGGAATTCCTTCATTTCCTCAGGATCTGCCGGGATTACCATCTAAGTAAGACAAGTGGAAGAAAGACAATGGTTGATAGTTGAGTGACTTGTTGAAAATAACAGAAGCGAAAAAGGTTAAAATGACATGGATAAAATGAGAAAAATGACAAAGTTGTCTACCTCTTCGGTCTCAAACATTGTGCGGTTGGAGGAGAAGGGGGAGCTGTTCTTCTCTCTAAGCTCACAGGGACTTTCCATAGACACAAAGCCAAACCCCAAATCCCTGTTCATACCCACACCTACACCCCCTGGACCATCTGAGTCTGCTGCTCCACTTACATACACCACAATTCTACAAGAAAATAAGAAAAAAGCAAAAAAAAAAAACCAATAGTGGTTTCAGAAGTAATTTAGGACCAATCAGTGCCTACTGCGATATAACTATAGTTTTATGTTTCTAAGAAAACTACATTATATACAGTCAGTGCCCACACAGACTCACTTGGGTATGCTGTCTTGGTTCTGCATGTTAGATCCCTTTTGTACACAGATGCAAGGGAAAGAGCCTCCCTCCCAACCCTCATACACTCCTTAGAGAGAGTCAAACAATAAAGAACAATCAAACGTCATGAACAAAAGCACTATAGGGGGTCAAATTAGAAGCATATAATTTTCTCATTAAAGATAAAAGGAAAAGTGATTATGTCTAATTAAAATATATAAGTGAGTAGGTTCTCCCTACCATGCATGTCACTGAAGCTTGCCTCCAGCAGCTTGGTGAGTTTAGTTGTGGAGGTGGATGGCACCTGCTGCTGGAGGTCTGCTCCCTGATGAGACTTTAGTTCTAGATTGCACATCTCCAGACTCAGGAGCTCCTTACGCACAGCTCGTTCATTAACAGGTCTTCTCTGGTCTAAAGGTCGGAGGTCAGGAATGGGAAAACGAAGCTTCAGCACAGCGTGGGGAGAGAGGAGAACAAGAGAGGTGTGCAGCTCCAGCAATGGAGTCTATGGAGAGATAAATTCACATTAGTGGAAAGATATAAAGAAGCAATATAGTCGAGTGAAAAAGTTACAGCCTACATGCATCCATTGCTGACACACAAAGCATACAGAATTTCAGGTCAGAACCTGGGAATTTCCTGGCTTTTTCGGCTGGCTAGGACAGTGGCTCAGGGCCTGTGTGATGCTGTCCAGTCTGCCCAGTATGTCCAAGTCTATCTCAGTGGTGAGCTCACCCAGCTCTACACGTAACGAGCTGTCTCTGCGCACTATTCGCTGCTTTGATCCACTCTACAGAACAGAACAAACATGAAAATGCTTTGAAACTATAAAACAGGGGCACTGAACTAATATTTCTAAATGTGCAGGTACATACTTTCTTATAAATGTAACATCTGTGAAAATCTATGAAATCTATGAAAAACCCTTTATGACTAAATCTCATAGCTTTGTAGCCAGTCCCTATTCCAATAAGCTGCCTTTAGCTAAACAATTTGTATAAATGGATACACCACAAAATGGAATCTATTGTAGCACCCAAGCTGGTTCAGATTCAAAACCATTAGACAAGCAACAGTACATTGGTTAGCTCTGCTGAAGCACTGTGGTGGGTTCATAGTAGGGTAGTACAAATGGACAAGTACATTCAGATAAATCACCTTGCGCTGCTGTTTTTCTGTCAGGACGTGGTGAATTTGGGCACAAGGTCTTACAGTCGCTCCCACAGTAAAGTGACCAGCATTTTTGAACTGCAACAGCTGAAGAAACACACACACAAACACAATATATATAGTTAGTACCTTCTTTAAGAGTGAAAGATGAGCTCTGGGTGTGTACTAGGCACTAATGTAGTGGCTGCTGGGTGTGAACAGCTTTTTGAGGAACAATAAAAGATAAATTATGTTCTATACATGTATTTATATACTACATACACCATACTATT
>JAQMYJ010000002.1:20094923-20111994 GCA_030014305.1 Clarias laeviceps | reverse complement strand
GTGTGAAAACCTTGTGAAGACTTACAGAAAATGTTTGACCTCTGTCATTGCCAACAAAGGGTATATAACAAAGTATTAAGATAAAATTTTGTTATTGACCAAATACTTATTTTCCACCATAATTTGCAAATAATTTTTTTTTAAATCCTACAATGGGATTTTCTGGATTTTTTTTCTCTTATTTTGTCTCTCGTAGTTGAGGTATGATGAAAATTACAGGCCTCTCTCATTTTTTTAAGTGGAAGAACTTAAAACACAATGGTGGCTGACTAAATACTTTTTTGCCCCACTGTAGGTGTAATATTCAAAAGCAATATTATATGTGAACTACATTAGTCATTGTTCTTTAATTGTTATTTAATTGTTCTTTAATTGTAGAATCATACTGGCAAGAATGTTACCTGTTTCAATGCAAAGTGCAGTCAGGAGGTCCGTTAGGTTAGTAATCTGATTGGGAGAGAGCAACAAGTGTAGACACCCCACCTTTCCATCTAGCTCCAGCTAAAAGAATGGCAATAAGGAGGGATTAAAAATAACATTCAATATTCAATTAATGTCTGTTGCACAAGGAGGGCATCAAATCTGCTCAGATAAAATGAGAGAATAAATATTTTATTTTACAAAGCAAACCTTGGGCCCAGGGAGCATGTCATTCTGCTTGATTTTCACAATGGTCTCCATGAAACCAGAGCAGCTTCCAATGACTAGAGGTCCAAGATGTGGCCGTAACGGTTTGGGTGTGCAATCTTTCTCTTCATCATCACAGTCCTCAGTGTGTTTATGAACAAGACTCTGAAAACAGAATATATTTTAAAAAGCTCATCATATTATTCTAACTGATTCAGACTGAAGAAAAAGTCTATTTTCTATAAAGTTGTGTAATCAGAGAATCCTGCTAAAATGAGGTGTATAAAACTGACATGATATCAGACAGATTTCTTATTGACAACTAGATTTATAAAAAAAAATTATTAAAAAAAAAACTCATCTCACCTGTGGCTCTCCAAGAGTCTCATAAAGCAGCTGTACTGAGTTGAGCTGAAGAATTTTATGCAGGAAGGCTGGAGGCTGGTGGATATCTACAGGCACTGTTTGGCTGGAGTCTCTCACAGCTTCATCACAGTACTCCAGCCTGTAGTACAAGCCCAAGGCATAAAACTTACAGACTCAGGGTTACGTTACATGCAAGATGTTCAGCTGCTAGAACAACTAACCCCTTATTGAACAGTGACGTTTTTTGTTGCTGTTACAGTATATGGTGTAGTGGTGTAATGCCAGACAATATAACTAAAAGAAGACTAATAGATGTTCACTGGTGACAAGGAGAATCAATGTTGCAGGTTTCACACAGGTCCGTGCTGTTCTTACCGTTTAATTTGCATCTCTAAGGCGACCCCATCCTTAGCGTCAAGGGGATGGTGCTCAATTCGTACTATAGTGTCCAGAAATGTGACTTTTATACGTCGCAGAACTGTAGAGCACAGAAAGAGGACAACATATTAGACTTTATTTACATGCATAAGTCACATACAGTACTTAGCTTTTGCCATGCAGATACATTTTCATTGTTGAGAACAACAGTATACCCGATGTTAATGATATGTACAGATTTTGGCAGTACTGCAAAGTCTGTGTTAATTCATGTGATTGTGTGCATCCTCAGAAACGAATAGTTATCTACATAGGACAGTCATACCTGGTGACGGATAAGGTGGCATAGCCTACTGTAGCTGTGTTTCAAATATATATTATATTTAGATAAATTTTGAGAATACTGTTTACATCACATGAATTTTAAAGTTATTTATGTGTAACAGATTTTTTATAAAACTCTTATGAACATTGATTTGTACATAAAAGGCTTGTAAAAATGCATTGTACAGAAATCACTTTATACTTGAAGCATAAGGTCACGGGAAGGTGACCTACTGAAGTTTTAACTCTAATCTGCCCTTAGAGTTAGATAACGTTTTATTCCTAAAGTGGCACAAAAAGTCTGCATACGAGTACATGACTGATGGTCGAGTCTGTTAACATGATGCAAAGTCATTATTAACCTCCTGAGATCTGGACTCTACTGTTGAGTACACTGCATTTCCTGCCCACTGTTCCTATTTATCAGCAGCTAATAACTCTGAATTTAATGAGTGTCCTCTAACAGAAAGTAGTTTGACGAAAGAATTATACCTGACTGTCCTCATATGAAAGACAAAGAAGTTGGGAGAAAATTTCATGATCTCATATGAGGACATTTGGGTCACAAGGGATTAAATATATCACGGTTGAATAGGTGAGGAAGAAAACATTGGGGTCCGTGCTGTTCTAGAAAAATAATCAACAATGTAGTGGTGCGATATGTTCTGACATGAAATGTTTCATTCCTCTTATTTGACAGGGACTTGCCTTAATTGCTTATACATTATGCCTTAATTATATTAACTGTCACTGAGTGATTTTATTTACTTTTTACATACTTAGGTTTAATTTTATCTGCTTTAATTTTCTGTTGTTTAATCCTGGTCATTTTATTCCTATCATTGTACAGCACTTTGGTCAACTTCAGTTGTTTTTTTTAAATGTGCTATAAATATTTTTTTTTTTACTTAAATTTGACTTGACAATGTAGAACCAGAAATTGCAACAGTATAGGGTCACATGGAACCTGGTGCCCATCCTAGGGCACACTCTAGATTGGATGGCAACCCATCACAGGGCACAAGCAGGCACACTCATACATCCACATAACAGGCAATTTGGACATAGAAACTCCACACACGATAATAAAATAAAATGAGATTTGATCTCCCAACCTTGGAGGTGTGAGGGAACAGTGCTAACCACTAAGAAGTCTCCCTCCCACCTTAATTAATAAATTAAAATATTTTATATGACCAATTTAAATGGTTTTTGTTATTATGCTCATAATACTTGAAGCACCTGCTGTAGAAGTTGCTGTAAAAGAGCTGTTACCACAGAAATTATTGCACATGATTATGTGTGCATTAATATACTTCTGTGATTTGTCTGCAAATTGGCATTACTGGCATGGCTGCAGTAAAAGAAAATAATTCAGCATCTTCTAACCCAAGCAGACCTGAGAATTCAACATCTCAGAGAGTTTAGAGGTTTACAGTTAAATAATTTCTGACTGACAACCCTTTAAAATGCCTCTTTTAAATAACATTTTGGGAATGCAGACCTGTCTCAATGGTCTGTGCAAACATTTCCAGCCCCTCCAATGGAGCTGGCGGCTCTTCCGATGCCTCAGGTGGGTCCTTCAGACACTCCTGGGCCAGCTGCATGCTGGAAGTCATACATGAGGACCAGCCTTGGGAGTCCCACGCACCACCTACATAAAGAAATCATAAAAAGAAATCGAATAATTAACACAATCCACATGATCAATATATATATATATATATATATATATATATATATGTATGTATTACGAGGAAGATGTCACCAAGGTGCATTTAACCCACTGGTTCTGTCCTTGGGTCTGCATGTTATCTGTAGCCCAGTGACTTCAAGTGTGCAGTGGTCAGTGACAAGCGCTGCCCATGGGATTGTTACTTTTATACTCTGAACAAAACCCTCTACGATCTCAAAAGGGGCTGCGAGGGAATCCAGCAGCTCATTTACTGACTGAAAGAGAGAACAGGTAAAGACAAATCATCACTGACGATTACATGCCTTTCAAAAAGCTCCAAGGTCCTGGAAATGACTTTTTCAATTATTAGTTCTAGGCCCTGAAAAAAAAACATCTTGGTTCTTATAAGAACATTGTACAGAGGCACATGATGAGGATGAGGACTTTTATTCTCAGCGTTCCTAGAAAATTGCGAAACACTACTCAGATGTATTTCATGGTTAGAGCGCTAATCTAGCTCCTGTAAACTCACTCACCCACACGTCGAGGTTGATTTCTGTAATGACACCGCTGCCATTGTACAAGTCCAAACTCAGCTGGTCTAAACTCAAACGTTCTTCCAAGAAGTGTCCGAGGTAATGCTGTAAAAGATAGCGACAGGCCCGCTTCTTTATCGAGCCTGACCAAGGGAAGAGCCACCGAGACATAGGGCCAGAGAGACTAGGGTGAGGGACTGACAAGGTGGCGGAGGAGAAAGAAAACGACCGAGACAACAGTCCTCCGGGAACTGCATAACAATCAGCACTAACTCACGAGGCACAATACAGAGGTTAAACGGGAGGCTAGCGTCAGCCTGTAGGGGCTAGCTGCATACACTGGCTAGCTAACTTCCTTCTCTTTGACACAAAGATTCTGAATTTGTTCGAGACAGGACAGCTATCTGTCCGGTGTAGTTTCTAAAGAGCGACGGTCTTCTTACAACAGGTCGTTCCACAAAACCAGCCTTTACTCGTAAATAAGTATATTTCTGCCACCAGCGACAGGTCCCCCGCGTTCCTCCTGACAGGGTTGTTTATTGTTTTCATACTGAACCCTGATAGAGACGAGCAACGTCATTACGTCACACGGAAGCACGTCACGGAAAAGGCGGTACGCCATTTTGAGAAGGTCAAAAAATTACTTTTCACATTATTTTAATAACGTGCTTACAAGTTGAGCAAATGATTAATATACAAATTCAATTCAAACTGCTTTTTAAGACGAATTAAGTGCTCTATCTTTGTTCTTGATATTACCTATAATGGCGCAGCACGGGGGTGCAGTAAGCAGCATCACTACCTCACAGCTCCTGCACTGGAACCAAGGCTCAGGTTACTGTTTAAGGAGTTCCTGTTCATTTACTCTCCACGTCCACATTGGTTTTTATCTAGAATCAGCATCGGTTTTAACCTCACTCTTATTGTCCGTTTCTCACAGTTATGTTCATTCTTGCCTTCTTCTTGTCAAATTCTCTCACTTTCTCTCATTCAGTCTTGGTTTGGTGGTACACACAGTCAGGTCCATACATTTAGAAAGGAAACATTTTTTATTTTATTTTGCCATTTGGCCTCTTTACATGGCCACACTAAATTTTAAATGAAACACTCAAGATAGGTGTCACTGTGGCCCTGCACCCAGGGTTAATGGTTTGATTCGCACCTTGGGCTGGTGTGTGGAGTTTGCCTGTTCTCCCCTTGCTTGGTGGGTTTCCTCCAGGTACTCCAGTTTTCCCTGGTGCAAATACATGCAGTTTCCAAATTGCTCATAGTGTGTGAAATGAGTGTCAGTTTGTGGTATGTGGATGTGTGCCCTGCGATAGATTGGCACCCTGTCCAGCCCGTCTTGTGCCCAATGTTTCCAGGGATAGACTTCAGGCTCCATGTGACCGTGTACAATGATAAGCAGCATAGAAGATGAATGAATAAATGAATGAACTGTCACTATACTGTATGTGTGAAGATCATGAGTCACAATTTTCAACTTTAGTTTAAGAGGTTTGACAAAGTGTGGCATTAACCATTCAAGAAGTACAGCCATTTTCACAAACATTTTAGGGCTCATAAATAAGAGAACAATGCACTTGGTAGCTCTTCACTCAAATTGTTAACATGAGGTCCAAAGAGGTGTCTATGCAAGTGAATGCTATCATTAGGCTGAAAAACACAAAATAACCCCATCAGAGAGATGGCAAAAGCATTGGGGAAAACGTATGGATCTCATTGTATAATAATCTATTTTTGTATCGAAAAACAGAATTATGGTCCTTTAAGCCATGGAATATACAATAACCACAATTTTATTACTGTTTTAATAGTTTATCTAACAAGGTTTGTGCTGTCCTGAACGGACACAAAATAATAAATACACAATGGTAACAGAAAACAGAAGTGTTCTTAATGTTTAATTCTCAGTCCAGCCTATAATACAATAATAATAATAATAATAATAATAATAATCTGACTATAACAACATTAAGAAACACGAACACCAAAGAATATAAAACAATTAAATAATGGGAAAACAATGTTCCTTTCTAAACACAGCAATCTCCTTTGCGAAGTGGAGGACTATTAGGTTCCCGCCAGATTAGGTTCCATCCCCTGAGCCTGTTGCAAAATAGAAACATATCAAACACAATAACTAAATACAACACATTTATCATGCAATTATATTACTATTATATTACCTTCCACATAAATTCTGTGGTATGAGTGGTATGACTGATAGCACAGAATTTAGGCATTAAGTCTCACCTGGAGTTTTGTGAAGAGCTGAAAAGCTCTGTTGAAGTCCCAATCATGCTGTTGCAGCCACCTGAGACAAAAATAAATGACATTAAAAATAGGCATTAAAGATTTTAAAGCCTAATTGTTTGTATTTTTTTTTCTCTAGATAATCTACTCGGTTTGTCAATCCCAAAGTTGCTTTAAGCATAATCATAACTATAATTCTTCTCCCCACACATAAGAGTGTACTTAGATGGGTCGCCAAAGTACATTTGCCCACCCTTTTTAAAAATCTAAAGAACGAAAGAACGATGCCATCTGCAATTGCTTAACTAGTAGTGGACAGTTCTCTCTTGTGCTAACTGCTCCTGTATCCATTTATTCTCCTACTGTGAGAGCGGTGTACTGAGAGACTGTAAATGCAGCGAATGTCAACAGCCGTAAAAAGAATAAGAGGGGCATACTGACGTTCTGTTATGAAACAAAATTTTACACAGTGAACTGGCTTTTCTTTGAAAAACCCAGGAGGATTAACTGTTTAAACCCAAGCGGCATGGATACGCAGTACTATATGTTTATTAAAACATAGTAATTCCAGACATGGCTAAAATGCTCTGGTTTTTAAGGGCTACTTGCTTTGACAAACAGCGCCATTTGTGTACATCTGAGGGTTTAGTTTTTAATTTCTTTACTTCACATATGGGTAGACAGAGAGGAGGGTAAGTGAATTGGATCTCTGAAATGTGAAATTAATAAAAGTATCAAAAATCTAAATATTATACCATATTATAAAAAGTTAATAGGTATTTCTTGTTTAATTTATGTACTAGACCACTTTTGAGCTGGCAGGTAATGCCTGCCTGTTCTGTTCACTGCCACAAGTATATTTCAGCTGCTATATATACATAATACATTTCCATTAAGATCTCCACTTGCCTTTGGGACCACTCGAGATCCATCTGAGATTTCTGGGAGAAGGTAGTGATCATCTCCTGCTGGGTGGGAGAGTGGATGGATACAGGGCTGCTGGATGGGGTCGGTGCAGCTGTGGCGAATGCACGGCAGATCTCTTCAGTGGTGGCGTTCCTCACAAATAAGGCATCATTGACTAAACAGATCCTATAAGACAAAAACACAACACGTACATATTAAAACTACTTTTTGGATGCTAACAAAAAGAAACAAGATAAAACTTATACCAGGAGTGGACAAATCTTTGTCCTGTGTGGCTAAGAATACTAAATTCAACAGGCTGCTGAGATCGAAATATACAATGGGGCCAGGGGTAGCTCAGTGGCATTGGACTACGGTACGGAAGATCCCAGGTTCAAACCCCACAACCACCAAGTTGCCACTGTTGGGCCCTTGAGCAAGGCCCTTAACCCTCAACTGCTCAGATGTATAATGAAATAAAAATGTAAGTCGCTCTGGATAGAGCGTCTACCAAATGCCTAAATGTAAATGTAAAATTGCATTTGTTCAATTATTGTGTTAAGTCTAAATTAGCTATCCAACTTGTCATACTCAATCTCGGTAACCACTAGAACATTATTGAATCTGGAGCCTGCGCGTGTATATCTGTGCGTGGGAATGCACCTTAGATGGGATGCAAGGCACTCGCAGGTCACCATACACACTTTCATTTATACCCACATTCATCCTGAGGGTTAATTCATCTTAGGCAACTACTGTCATGGTTTTGGGAGGAGGGAGGAAATTAAAGAACTAGGAAAGAAGACTGTAAACCAAGGTGAGGATAGAACTTGGGACCTGGGAAACAACATTGCTACATGCTATGCTACAGCTATGTCAATTTTCTGGGCAAGGGTATGGTAAAATAACTTGAATTTATCACTTGGTCACCAGTTATTTTAATAAGTGAGTGTCAGTAAAACAGTAAGACCGTTTATCCTTACCCGTTATTCATGGCTGGAACTCCAACGAAGACACGGGAGAAGGCACGAGTAGATTCTTTTGACTTCATGTCAACTAAGAGAAATAGAAAGAAAAAAAAAACAAAAAAAAACAGTATACATATATATAGAAAAACACATCTACATATAAACAGAAGTGGCCTAAAGGCCTGGATCCATAGGCAAACAAGTAAAGCATGTAAAATTTGGCAGCAACTTGTTTACTCAGTCTTTTACTGTTGTTACCACCATCTCAGTTCTGAGATAAGAAGAAAAACATTCAATTTCACCTGCCTGTGGATCCAGACGTTTGGGCCACCTGTTATACGAGGGTGAGTCAAATATTATCCGCACTCTGGTTATATTAAAACTTCTTTAGGCCTCGCTGTCTCATCAGTGCTTTCTGCATCCCCTGTTACTGCTGTGCAGGTGTAAATGTGTTACATCAGTTCATTTCTAACTGTGGTGTGAGCAAAAATAGATGTCCTACTTGTGATTTGTTTGTGAAAGAAAAGCAGTGTGCAGTGATTTTTTTTTTTTTGTGGTCTGAGAGTGTGAGAGTGTACCTGGCGCAGAAACAACTAACGGAAGAGCATAAACAGAAGCATTTCAATACTTTAAGGAATGTGAACGTTTCTTAAAGAGAATCATTACTGGTGACGAGACATGGATTCATCACCATGAGCCTGAGAATAAAAGGCAGAGAATAGAATGGAAACATCCTAACTCGGCAGCCGAGAAAAAGTTCAATAGTCATCCATCAGCTGGTAAATTGATGCTTACAGTTTTCTGGGAACATTATCAGGAAAATGAACAGTGCTCATGACTGTAAGATGCTTTTTGTGGAGCTGAAGCCTAAACTTCAAATTAAATGAAGAGCACTGCTGTATTAAATGTGTTGTGATCTTGCATACAGTATGTTGAAAAAGTAAATATATAAATATGTGCGGATAATATTTATGTATATAATAAAATGTATATAACAGCTTTCTAAATAACAGTCATCTTTGGGAAACGTTCAATACTTACTGTCCTTGAACAATCCACTGACTGTAAACACCAGTAATGTTTGCTATGGAGATACAAGCAATAGCTGTAATAAGAATTAAGTTGTGTGACAAGCTAACATTTATACAGTAGATGCATAAAATAAAATTGTAAGAGAACTCACTGTGCATGTGTTTACATCCACAATAAAAGATGATAGGTCATGCTGGGTTTTGGGCAGTTCATTTAGGAAGGCCACTACATTCAGTCGCGTGTGCTTCAATACACGGAATCGCATTGCTGTGGAGAAGATCAAAAGCAGTGACGTTTCAGATTATTAGTAAAACCTGTAGTAGGATAATCTACCTTCTAATAATAATGCTACTTAGAAGTACTTACTAAACCCCAAAATACAAAACCAGGCCAAATATATAAACATCAAAATCACCACCAATAAACCTATGCATTAATCCTGCGTTTAAACAAAAACTTATAACTTAGAATTTCTGATTTATAAGCTTTCACTTCTACTGTATAAGGTTTACTGTAGTATTTACTTTAGATACATTAGCTGATTAAATCTCAAGATCAGTCATGTTAGGTGGGTAGCTATTGTGTGTTGCTAACAAAATGCTTTCATGGAGGCATGAAAGTTCTTTCCTCAGTTTGTAGCTTAAATAATTCAGATTTCTCACTTCCAGGTAAAGTAGAATACAGTATAAGAACATAACCAAAATTATTAATAAAGTAAATTATACACTTTACTTCACTTGCTTTTTTTTATAAATACTTGCCTGGGTCTTTTATTTGTGTAATGTTGTGATCGTGATTTTGATATTCCCCCAAGTTAGACCTGTCATGGGAAGGACGCTGAGAGTTAATGAGGGAAAGAGGAAATATACGACTTCCAGCATTCGCAAAAAGACTAACAGCAGTGAATGGACAGTTAATATGTACAGTCATTTTTATACTCATGTCTCCATAATTTGATATCGTAAGTTCTTCAAAAGATAGAGCCTTCATAGTCGCGTTTGCTACCTTTATTCTTGTATTTTGATTCATTATATTCTCTGAATACCAAAATAATAAACAGAAAGTACAATAGAAAGAAAAAGATGTACTTGGAGGAGGGAAGGCTGAGGGAGAAACATGCCCCATCATGATATGCGTCCAGCAGAGGCTGTCTGTTTCCTGAGTCATATATGCTGTAGAATCTATAACAAAACGGAGAATGTAGGATAATGGACAATTGTGTGGCAATGCAGTAACCAGATATTTAAAGTAACGATGCAATTTTCTGACCCACAAAGTCTACAGATTATAAAACTATTCAGATTTTTCTTCTGTCAAAGAAATAATTGCTTGCGTACATTAACACTTTTCTTTTCATTTTTTAAACATTTCTTTAATAGAAAATGTTATTCAAAATTTATAATAAAACATGGGCATATGAAATAACAGGTTGAAAACCATCAGCTACCATCTACGGAGGGCGTAGGCTATCACATGCTTCCCCTTCCCCCAAGACATGTGGCACTGCCTGACTCATGCAGCATTAGGGGCATCCTAATTAGCATTAGATGTCACTCTACCGACGATAGGGTAAATGCTTTTATCTTTAACTTGGGGCCTATGTATATGGCAATCAAACTGAAAACCAGTCCAGACATCACACCACGCACAACACATACTTTCAAGCCCCTTCACAATAGGAGCAATTTAGATTCACCAATCCACCTAGTGGCATGTTTTTAGGAGATGGGATAAAACAGCCACAAAGACATGAAAGCACATGAAAGACTCCACACAAACCTTAACACAGGCTTGTAAATACTTGGGATCTTGGAGCTGCTAGGTGGCAACATTACCCTATGTGGCACTGTACTCAGAGTGATGAATCAACTATGCTTAAAGGGATGGTATAACTTAAAGGAATAGGGGTTTGGGGTTTTTAAAGTCTGTCAAAATTGAGGTACGCGTAAGTACATTATAATAGGTCTTGCTTGTTATAAATCTTTTTGCTCTGCATACCATCTGTGACGTTTGTCACCCAGAATTACAGTGCAGAAATTACAATGCATTCAAAAAACCCTTGTCCCCAGTGTAAAATGAATTCCAGCTTTCAGTTGAATTATACTGTATTAGTACAAATTTAACTCTTTTCTTTCCTCAGAAGTATCCATATGGCTAACCAGAGTTACCCGGACGTAGCCATAAAGTTATAGTAGTGTATGTCCATTTTTGCATGGTACGAGGGTTGTGGAATTTAATTCTGATTACTTACATTGTACTGTACTTGCGTTCTGGGTGAAAAACATCACAGTTTTTGTGCAGCGCAGGAAGGTTTATGACAACCAAGACCTATTGTGATGTACTTACATACACCTTAATTTTGATTAGAGACAGACTTGGAAAAACCCCTACTGCAACTAATCCTAAAATCTGAGAGGTGCATGTGGACTTACTGTTGTAGAAAACGCAGAATGAATTCCTTGACATCACCCGAAACAAAGTAGCTGCCCTGATGCGGAAAGAAATAAGCATGGCATTAAAACACAGAATTGTATATATATAGTGCAAATTCTCTTCAAATGCATAATGACGCACTTTACAAGAAGGGACTGTAGTGTGCGGTTCAACATCAAAACCGATCGGCGCAGGAAGACTGTGGCCGTCCTTTATAGAAAGAAAATGAAGAATGCGAGCATTAGGTTCAAGTCAGTTAACTACATGAGTTACATGTTCTTCTCATAGAGTAACTTTTTAATAGTTACCAGCAAAGTAACTTTAAATAAGAAGAAGAGAAGATAAACCTGAGGAAAAGAGAACCCATGAAAAAGCTCTAACCAGTTTGATGAGTCTCGGGAATCGTCCACAAATAGCACTGTCGACACGAAGAGGAAAGACAACACGGCATAAGTATGTTGTAGTTTAAGCCTTCACACTTGCACTCTAACAGTCACACACACAATGAACATACAATATATTTTTAACAATGAAAGAGCAGAAGAAACCAATAACTTCAAACCCTCACATTCGTTTTCTATACTGCTTATCCTTTATAGCAGGCATCACTAAATAGCGGACCGCAGTCCGGACCTGGACTGAGTGACAGTTCTATCTGGACCCTGATGCTTTTCTAAAAAAAGAGAATAATTAACATACCAGTAATCTAGCACTTTTTCCTTCGAGCTGGGCAGGGATATATGTGTCACTCAACATAAGAGTTTGCAAAATAAATAGAACCAAAAGTATGAAAGAGCAGAGCATGGCCTACTCCAAAAAAAAAAAAAGACTGTAAAAACCAGACCTTCACAGAAAAATGGACGGATCAATATATGATTATTCGTCCTGCTGGAAGTTGGAAACAAGTTTGTCTCATATGTTCTGAAACGGTGGTGATAATAAAAAGCAGTAATGTGAAGCGCCACTATGATAGAAAACACGGGTTGTATTAAAAATTAAAGGGAACCCACCAAGCACAGGGAGAACATGCAAACTCCACGCACACAGACCTGAGGTGGAAATCGAACCACGACCCTGGAGGTTTGAGGCCACTATACTAACCACCATGCCATGGACCTTACATTCGAAAGGCAAAAAAAAATTTATCACAGGCTTAAGTATAATTCAATTTTAAACTCTCGCTATTCTAGCTCAAAATTTTTGATTATATAATACATTCCCTACTTTGCTTCACACCCATTTTGCTACATTGCAATAAAGTTAAAACCCAGAGTTCACTTACCCCCAAAATATGTGGAGAAACAAAAACCCAGAGCCTCTGATGAAAGGCAGGTTGTACAGTATGTCAAACACAGTATAAATATGCAATTTAATCATTTAGAAGCAGATACTGTACAGGCATGCAAGGACAAATTCATGCCATAAATTTTACCTCCTAGCTATTCAATCATCTTTTTAAATTTCAATGCATTACTGAAGCGATATTTAGGCTTTAGCTATGTTTCAAATAAAGCAAAAGGGAGAACTTTTAAGTTGTAACCTGCAGTTTGCTGCAAATGACCAGTTTTACACACTCATTCATTTTTCCTCATTAATAACCATGCGGTTCTTTTTGCAGATTCCCAGCGAGCTTTTATTTAATTGCAGGAATATGCTGCACAATTATTTATTTAATTGCCACAATACTGCACAAAATTCTGGCTTGTCTTAATAGACATGAGTAAATTTTTAGTGCCTAGATGGGAGCAGCATTTAAATTTTTTTGATGATTCTGATGAATGCTTGTTGCTTTCCTCAAAGTAAATTGGTAGATACATTTGCTACTGATGTTGTGTGTTTAATAATCTAGTTTTTATTATTTTATTATTTTACTCTCTTCCACATTTAATTCATCCTTCCAGTGGATTTTATCCATTCCTCATTTTCTGGCCAGTTATCACGGCTGTGCCTGCCTTAGGTTGTCCCATGTGCAAAAGGTGGGATCTTACCCGTCATTGGCTAACCAGCCCTCTCAACTGGCCAACAGCACTGATGTGGTTTGAGGAGGAACATGATGGCGGCATAAATAGAACAAGACATCAATAAAATATAACATCGTCCTTTTTCGTTTTGTGCCAATATTTGTATCCAAATAGAGGGTTGAAAATGTATATATTCTAATATAAATTCATTCAGCTGTCATGAAACAAAAGTAAAATTAGATGAATTTAAATACTAAGATAGCTTTCCATAAGAAGTGATCAACCTTATATTTAACTTGCAGGGCAGAAATAACTCAAGAAAGCACACAGCTAAAGTATGGAAATTACTACTTTAAAAAGAGATATGAAATTTACATTATTGTCCCAACAGCAAAGAAAAACTGAGAAGGAACACATCTTCTCCAGGTCTTTTTCCCAACTACAGTAGGTTTGATGTTCCATAGTTGTTTTGAATACTTGTAGAAAGAAACCAGCGACCTTAGGTGGTCACTTTTTAATAAATACTCTGTATTTTGTTTACATTAATAAATACAAGTGTGTATGTAAAATTATAGCATGCCTGACTTGTTTTAATTCAGCACAGAGAGTATATGTACCTCAAAGCAAAAAGTTTGGACAGTCACAGTGCTTTTTAACACCAAGATGTATTAATTCTATGATTATTAGGTTTAATATTTCGACTGGTGTGCTGAATTTTACTCCAACTGAAATGTGAAACCCTGATTCTGTGCAAAATGACTATGCACTGCTTCATCTCATTACACTATGTGTAACTGTTAACATGATGTGTTTTTCCTATGAAGTTTTTCCTATGCTGCAGGATGAATCTGCTTTTACACACACCTTAGGGATTTTACAGTAGAACTACCCTGTTTCTCAAAAACATGCAGGCATGAAAAGTTTCCCAAAAACTGGATAAAGGCCTCAAAGGGAAAAAACCTACAATGCAGTATATTGTGCAAGTGTGATTTAAAGAATAAAAATTATATACAGGTTTTTGCTTATTATTTGTATAATTTCACTCATTTTTATTCACACATCATTGTGTCACATGGCTTTAGTCTAAACAGTGGGGAATTTTTCCACAAGACATTTCTATACATCCCTTTAGTCTTATCTTATTATAATAACAACAGTATAACATAATATATTGTGTTAAAGGATTATGAACTCATACTACATCAACCCATATATCTCAGTAATAAAAACTTATACGTATAGAGAACAAGGTTATGCTTTTAAAGGATATTCTTTTTAAAACCAAGCAAAGAGACATTTCCTCCATCTTTCCTCTCTGGCTGTTCCCTAGTTCAATACAGCTGTAGGGTCAAAAGCACTGACCTTATATATGTTGCCTGGTCTGTGAAATAATCACACAGAGGATTGCGATCCAGCCACAGCTCTGTCAGCTTCAAGCTCTTCAGCTTGTCCAGCTCACGCTCAGATTTCAACTACGGTGGAAGCATAGCAAGAGAAACCATAAACTCATTTCATCTCAGTTCAAATGAGAACACATGCCTAAACTCATTATGTTTAAGTACATAATGAAATGACAACTTATGGGAATAATGAAAATTAAATGTGTCCTGATTTAATGAATCACTGGAAGACAGTGTTAAATTGTGAAGTGTCACCTCGTTATGGGACAGGTTGAGAGTCCTTAGGTTGGGAGCTATGTTCACCAGCTCTGTAAGGTCATCCAGCTTGAAGAGCTTGTTATTGCTTAGGTTTAGACCAGTCAGCTAAAAACAACATATTAGCGAGAAACAGACTGTTAAATCATCTACTGCTGGGTTTGCAGGGTCATATTATGATTATACAAGAGAGGTGTTTGCAGGAGTGTTTTTAAGTTTCACCCAGGCAGACACTCTTGACCAACCTCGCCCACCCAATCAAACAGTCCTGACCCAAAATACAGACACCATTGACTGCCCTCACCCACCCATGCAGACAATCACGCGGACTGATCCCGCTGACTCCTGACTAAGGTTACCTGCTTCTACAAAAAGTCAAACAAATATCGCCAGCTCCAGGAATTATTTTGGTTTTCATCTCCCCACAATATTTTCTATCAACATGGTTGACTGTTTTCCCCAAAATTTAAACCCAATCATTTCACTTTACATTTCATACATTAGAGGACTGAGAGGGAATGAGCCTCTGAAGAATTTCTCTTCGTATGCATGTCTGTACAAATGTCTTGTATATGTAGTTATGTTAGTCCAGCCAAATCTTGTCACAGCATCACACAAAACTGCCTGGACAAAATTTAATGAAACTTTCTTTGGTATGGCCACAAAGCTGTTTAATTCCAATCCTGCGAGTTCTCATAACATTATGCATGTAGACATGCTCTTACTTTCACTATTAAACAAATTTCTGTCAGTTTTTTACCATGCATCTACACTAAGTGTTTAACTGATCTCCATCCATTATTTTTTCCTGACGTTTCTTCCAGGAAGCTGAAGGTTCAACACAGTCCATTCCAGGTTTTAATAATATGTTGGAAAATTCTCAACCCAATTCCAGTCATTTCAAATTTCCTTAAAATATTTTCAGTGTTTAATAAAGGAAAATAATTTAATCCTTTTGAAACGGCGACTTTTCTTGGACTTTTCTTCCAACAGTCTAAATGAATCAGTTAACTATGCATAACAAAATAGTAAAACCTGCAATCGTAGCCGGTATATAAGCTGTTCTAATGAAATATCATTGCTATAAATATACTTTGATACAAGATGTGCATGTGCTTCTCATAAGTGTATCACTTAGCCACTAATAATAAGGTCACAGCTAGCTTACATTAGTTAAGCAAGTACCATATGTTTCACAGCATATACAGTATACGGAAAAAGATCAGATACAAAATTCAACTCAGAATTCATCATTGTTTGTGAAATGCAGTCTTACTTGTGGGATATTCTCTTTAATAATCTTTAATACAGCCTCCATGCAGCTCTTCCTGCTCAAAATCACAGTGACGTTCTGCGAGATCAGATCTGAAAAAGACATCATGTCAACCATTATCCTTTTTACACACATGCTACATACACACTTGTAATGGCTGATCAGATTTTATATTACCATTTTAACACCTAAAGAATAACATGAGGCAAATGTGAGCTGGTACTAGTCAAGTAAAAAGAGAACGTACCTTGATCACTGCGGAGGCTGTTCAGGTCAAGAAACTGCTCTGAGGAATCAAAACGCTTGGACATGCATTGCTGTGAAAATGATTAGATTTATGAATACAGTGTGTTTTTGAATCACATTTCGTTATATGTTTTTTTCATTTATTTATTAGGTTGCATGCATAAAGTTTCACCTTTAAGTGTTCAAGGTCTGGGGCTTTCAGGTCATTTTGGAGGAAGGATGGTGGAGAACAGGGGTTCTTGATCACAACAACCTAAATGGGGAACCAAAGCATAATATACATCATCTATTGATGTTAATTGCTATAGGAATTCACTCACTTATCATCTATACCGCTTTATCCTGTATTCAGGGTCGTGGGGACCTGGAGCCTATCCCAGGAGGCTTAGGGCACAAGGCAGGGTACACTCTGGACAGGGTGCCAATCCATCGCAG
>JAQMYJ010000002.1:20049485-20075049 GCA_030014305.1 Clarias laeviceps | reverse complement strand
AGGGGGGCATATACTTTTCTTTTCCCACGTGAGTCAGTCCGCGTCAGTCGTGCTCTTTAACCAATCAGATGTGACCTGTGACCTGTGTTTAGCTTCTGTTACTCCTTGGGTAGTTACACTCTGCTTTAATATTGTGTGTTATTACTGTATATTCTGACTCTGCTTGCCATAGGATTTTAACGTGTCTGGAAGCAGCTTACAACCAGGTAACTTTAGTTTTTAGATTTTAAAATGTTGTTGCAGTTAAACATAAAACAAAAAGGGTGACAAGGGAAAACGGGCCAGATTAGCTTATTTTCTGGTTTATAATAATAATAATATGATACGAATTAAGGACATTCTTAGGACAGAATATAAATAAACTCAACTTAATCAAGAGGGATATGGAAAACCCATTTGGCCCATGTAGTGCACTTAGTGTCTTTAGTAGAGTAATGGACATATTCCGGCTGACTACTCCTTCTTGCTAGGGCTTAAAACGAGCAACCAAATTGAAGAGCATAGCCAAAATGAGTCTTACAGGTTTTTTCTTGTTGATTTAGCAGGGCGTGGTTGGTGTGCATCTGGCCTGTAAGTCTTATTCAATTCCAAGGATTCCTAGCCTTTTACTCAGGTCTCGATTGTAAACTTGCCCAGGTAAGCAAGCAAATACCTGTGTAAAATGACAGATTATTAATGATTTTGATTATACAGTATAGAAAACATTTGCATTTTATGACTTTTTTCATTCTGTGCAGGTCCATGATTACATCACTGATTTTTGAGAAGCTTGTCTTCAGCTACATCAAAAACAGTTTGGCTTATAACACACTCATGAGTGTTTTATCTGGAGATTTAAGTGATGCCTTCATGTATGGTCCACCTCTTCTCATTTTGTCTTCCCTATATTCTTAACCCTGATATGACACGGTATCAATTGAGTTTGTTGTCTTTCTTTCATAAAGATGGAAAGAGAATTCTTGGAGCACTTGTTTGAGCTCATCAGCATGTGGGATGTAGGCGTGTGGGAGCCAGTGGAAATGCTGTACTTCATATGGGTTACTGTAAGTGTTGAATATCATCTGACGCCATGATACACGAATTCTAAACATTGTTTCTGAAACGAAGTGACACTGTTAAATCTGTATATTGTATATTAAATTTTTATGTCAGCTTAAAGTGCTTCCAGAAGTAATGTTTTCGCAGCTGCTGGAGCTTTCCAGCTTTCTAACGGCCTTAGGCAATGCCGTTTTGCTTCTCCTCAATCAGCATGTCCGGCTGCTGGACTCGTACAGTATAATCACTCTTTACAACCATGAGGAGTGCAGCAGATGGACATGCTGAGTCCAGGCCGAATGTTTTGATGCAAGGTTTGTGGAGTTGTGTGCCAAATTGAGCATGATATGGCCGTGTAGTCCCGAGTCGCATAAATAGGCAAATTTTGGCACTTTTCAAAAATACAATTGTCAGGTGCTCCTCCTCCTCCTACTCTTAGTAATAATAATAATAATAATATATCAATCAAGATCATTAAAAATGATAATAAGCATTTGCCTGCCTCACCTACTTCCTGGAGATAGGTCCATCTCTCAGACCACCATTTTTTTCCATTCTGCTTTTACCCCGAGGCTGTCTGCATTAGATCCTGTCTATCAAGAGCTGTCATTGAGGTAAGTTGTTGCAAGGTATTACTGTAGTTACTACTGCTGAATTATTACTTGTTTTCCTAGCTTATTTAGACATTTATTACCTCCATGTCTAAATAAGCTAGTCTACAGCTAACATTATTGGCATTTGGCTGAATGGCGAAGGCTGGTGTTAGAGGCCCTGTTAGTCTGTTGTTTTGGTATTGAACCCAACATTGACTGGTGGACTTCTTTTTGTAAGAAATTGCTAACTCAAATAGTTGGACTCAAATAGGAGAAGAGTGGTTCTGGGAGCATAAGGAATCATTTTCACACATGAATTGGCCACCATGTTGCACGGTGTAATCAAAGCCAAAGGCTGTTGAATGAAATATTAACATGTGTGACTCTTCTTTGGACAGGCAGCATATATTTTCAGAGTTGTGGCTTTGATCTGGCTCCTTTTTATATCTGGCAGTGTAATGCAGCCAATGTAGCAGCTGCATGTGAAGTAAACAGCTGAATATCTTATCTGACTCTTCAGACACAAATGAATGGAATAGAAGTGCTTCATGTGTTAACAGCAGTACACATTAGCAGAAGACTTAATTTTACATACGTTTATGTTAAATAAATTCCCTTATATTATCAACAGCATTTTGTATGGTACCTTGTGTTTTGTTCCTTTTAAAATTTCCTGGTACAGTATATGTCTCCTATGCCACATGTGTGGCTCCTAAAAGTCTTTCCTGCTCAGCCTCTTTTTTCTAGGGAGGGATCTGAATATATATAAATATTTGCTCAATTTCTCATTTGCTAATAGTGAAATGCTAAACAGAATTGTGAATTTTATTGAACGTGATTTGTCATTCCTAGGCTAGTTGGTGATCAAAACCATTCCCCTTCTACCATCTGTCTTAAAAGAGATGGTAATGTTACAGGGTGCCAGTCCATCGCAGGGCACACAAGCACACACTTAAACACAGGGAATTTGAAAACAGCATTTAGCTTAATCTGCATGTCTTTGGTCTGTGGGCAGAGTACCCAGTGAAACACATCAAGTATGGCAAACACATGCAAACTTCATGTGCAAACTCCATAAATGTGTTGTTTAAACGCATTTGTCCTGTGCCATTTAAACAAAGTTGTCCTGTGTCCTGGGTCAAACTTGTCACTTGTCCCAAACTCCCCTCTGTTATTGTGAAAATGTTGATGTTGGCACGCTTAGTTGGTCACGTTATTGGTGACAGCGGCTTGAGATGTCTGAATTAAAAAAATTTAACTGGGGTAGGGGTAGCACAGTGGTAAAGGCATTGGACTACAGTCTTGAAGGTTCCGGAATCAAACTCCATTACAACCAAATTGCCCCTGTTGGGCCCTTAATGCTCAACTGCTTAGATGTATAATGAAATAGAAATGTAAGTCGCTCTGGATAAGAGTGTCTGCCAAATGCTAAAATGTAAATAACTATACTGTATGAGCTCTATAATAAAAACTATATGCGCTCCACAATGAGACAAGAATTGCTCAATTGACTCGCCATTTACTCCAGTGAAAAGACATTAGCATAGACTTTGCTGCAAAAAAAGTTAGGTGACTTGCATTTGGACTTAAACACTAGTGAGCAAAAGTAACACAGGTCATAAAATATAGATGTAAAGGTGGTTACAATAAAATAATCTATATATGTGGGTCAGCTGATGCTTATATTATTATTATTATTATTATTATTATTATTTCAGTGGACAGTTATTTATTGATCAACACTTTCATTAAAGCTGCCCTGAAGACTGAATTAATAAATGACAAATAAATGGATTTATCCAGCCATAATTTGATCTCATCTCAAGCATCCAAAGTAATTTGTTTATTTAGAATTTGCTTTTACTTTCCTCTAATCAGCATTTCACTAATATTTTTATTGTATTTTAAAATACTGATTTAAACTTTCTGCTTTATAATCATATTAAGTAGATGTATGTAAAACACAGCATGGCCTGGATGGGACTGTAACACTGGATTTGTAAATGCTCATTTGAGACTTTCCCTTGTGTTACACTACAAGGCTAATGCCACTGATTTAAAATTACTCATGCTGTATTAGAGCAAGGGTTGTGTGGGTGGTGGTGGTGCTGGAGTGGGTGTTTGATGAGGAGCCCAATTTGAAAATGTTGCCCTGCTGTCCAAAATTTCTAATGGTTGACCTGATCATGTCTGTAACATTGGACACCCATCAGCTAAACAAAAGCTTTTCATTTTTTAAGCAGTATTTTTAAAAATTTACAAGGGACTATAAAAAAGACACTATTCTTAAAATCCATTTGTCATTTTTGTTTTGTCACAATGCAGTAGGTCAATTTTAAAAATAAATGAAATGATAGCTAATTACTGTTTTTCATTTATTTCTTCAACATATGCAATATTGCAATATAAAATAAACAATTTATTCCTTGAAAAACATGGAGCTTTTATTTTTTTTTAAAGATTCTTTTGAAAACTTTTACTTTGCCTCAGAGAGTCATCTTTAAATAAAGTTTTCCCCCATGAAAGGTTCATTGTGAAGCAGAAAAGTTTTTTTTATACCATTACTTCTGAAGAGCTACGCTTAGTTCCAATTTTCTGCGAGTACATTGGCTAATGAGTGTGACAAACGAGAGCATTTTGTCAGTCAAGTTAAACACAATTATTTCTAATTCATTCATGCACACACTGGGCTTCATTGATTAAAAGTTTGTGTACGTCTTTTTCTAGGCCACAACACAAGTACAATTTTTTGCCAGATTTACAAAAGGTAACATGGTAATGGATTCTTTTCATTCTCATGCATGTTAATAAATGCCTATGATGTGCAACATGCATGTCACAGCTCATTTGCATGTAGTGATGCCCACAAAACCCCATAAAATAAAGCTGACCTATACAGAAAAGCCAGAATGATGATAAAATACTGTAGAAAAGGAATTTCTATTCAAGACAAATTTTTTATGTTTACACGAATAAAAATAAAAGTTATTTTTACCTATATTTTAATAAGATGTTTACTCAAACTCATCATCTATTATTGCATAAATCTTGTCTGAACAAATGGAATTTTCATTTAAAAAAGTTCTTAGTAAATTCACTTATATCCAGCTTAATAAATCAGGGTCAGCATTTACAGTTTTAGCAGTGAAACCTACACTATAAAACTCCAGCTTGCTTTTCCCTTTGCTGCTCATAACATAGCTCCTATTATTTCAACCTCTCCATCTGTTTGGCCTTAGGAGCTTAAGCTGACAATCCATCAATCAAAAATCAATGCTTTCAACCCCTCTGCTCCTCCACTCCTCACATTAAACCTGCTAATCATAAAGGTCAGAAATATCATTTGTCTTAGCCGTCTCCTTTACTTCTGCATCAAAATTGTCTTCCATCTTGTCAGAACTGGAATCCTCGATGCCATTGGGGCTTATTTTGGATGGATCCAACAAATGTGTCTTTGCTTCTAAAAAAAATCATAAAATTGCTTTGGAGTTCTGTTATTTTTTACCGTGATGTGTATATTAATAAATACATGTAGATTAGTTACCTGTGCAGTGTGTGTTCCTCTCATACTGATATGCATTTCCTTGTATATCATCTCTCCTCATGTTAGGTTTATTCAAACTGTAATTAACACCAAGCCCATGGAGAAATATGATGAAATAAAAGAGTGCAGACATAATGCAGCGTGATAATGTCATGGGTTTCACAGTACATACTGTACAAATAGACGAGTCCACAAGCTGCTGTCCTGCACAAAGCCAATCAGGATGATGCCAGTAAGGAACATAAAGTTAGTCATCACTCCAACCACAGCTGATGTGAACGGGAAGTAATAGAGGACATACCTGTAGTGAGAAACTTCAGTCAGTGTTTAAAGATTTCTCTCTGTCTCTGTCTCTCTCTCTCACACACACACACACACACACACACAAACCTGACACCACTGAAGTGAGCATGAATGTAAAGCTGGGCTTTGTAAATCTGAACTTGCTGAGAGTGGATTTCTATAACAGCTCCAGTGGCAGGCTTATACTGCAGACAGAAAGGAAAAGAGAGGAACAACAAAGCTGAATGTACAAACTCAAAATCTCTTACACTTATAGGTATATTCTGCTTGTTCCCAATTACGTAAAACAATGTATAAATTTAAATCTCATACCTTATATGCTAAAAGTAGTGAAATAATCCAACAGTCAAAAACAACAAAGTAGAAGACAATTTTCCAAGTCAATTTAATGAACTTGAACCGAATTGAAAGGTGCAACTTTGCTTGCATCCAGAACATTAAGGTAGAAGTAAGCTAAACTACTGTACAGCTTACAGTTTAAACTGTGTATAAATAAGGTATACACAGTTTAAACTGTAAGCTGTAGTCAATTGTAGTTAGTGAAAGTTTAGCTGTGTAACATTCAGTCATCAAAACATACCATTTTAATGTTTGCAGATGAAAGAGATGTACATTTTGTCTTGTAGAGATGAAATTCTTGATAGATTTTTCAGTCAGATTACAGTATAACTAGGTAGCATCCGGTCGCTAGGCTAGTTTTTATTTGCAATCATGTTGTTGCATCTCTTTTGTCTGCAAACATTAAAGTGGTCTGTTATACCTGCTTTATTAAGGACATAGTAGTAAAGTGTACCAAAAATCACTCACTCATCATCTATACCGCTTTATCCCGTAGGCCTATATATAGGGTCGTTAGAGCCTATCCCAGGAGACTTACAGTATGGCACGAGGTGGAATACACCCTGGACAGGGTGGCAATCCATCACAGGTCACACACACATAATACGGACAATTTGGGAATGGCAATTAGCATAATCTAATTTGGATTGTGGGAGGAAACCAGAATACCTGGAGGAATCCCACCAAGCACAGGAAGAACATGCAAACTCCATGCACATAGAGACGGGAATCGAGCCTAGTTGGGAATCGAACCCGGACCTTGAAGGTACAAGGCAACAGTGCTAACCACTACACCATCATGCCACCCACCAAAAACCACCAAAAATCAATCAGAGTAAACTAGGAGATCAGCAATAGCACAAACTTGCATAAAACTGCATAAATGCATACAGTCTTGCTTTTATATACTACACAACATAAAGTCTATTTCATTGGTGAAAAATATGGATGCTACCTAGTTATAATCTGATTGAAGAATCAATCAAGAATTTAAGAAATTTTAAGAATCGTATTTACATCAGCATTAATTATGTCCACTTATTATTATGGAGAAATTCTGGTAAAACACACACAATGTTACACAGCTAAGCTTTCACATGGTGTAACTCAAGAAGGTTTGCCATCCTCTCAATGAGCCGGAGTGTTGGTATAACCACCAAAAACAGGTTATGTATACATATTTCATAAAATCTCAGAATGTTAAAATTAAAGGGAAATACAAGACTGAGTCAAATATCGAGTCAAACCGGGACTCTCTTGTGAATGATTGATTTATAGAAGACTTCTAGCGCCAGCACAATTTGGTAATACTTACTTAATACTTAACTACATTAAAACATTTATGGTGCAAACATTTTAAAGAAGGCAGTTTGTCTGTGAATGACAATCCCGGACAAGGTAGAATGTTTTCTCAGTATGCCGGGGCCATGAACATTCCTCTTGCTGAATGTTCATGGGAATAACTGCAGTGAGATTCAAGCCACCTTGTCCGGGATCATCATACTAATTGCTAATACACTAAGACCGGCTGTGATCAAATTATTTTTAATATGTTTTTACACACACACACACACACACACACACACACACACACACACACACACACACACACACACACACACACACACACACATAAAAATAGGAAATTAAAAGAGGGCCACTAACTTTTACACATGACTGTGCAGTATGAATATCTTTTGAGTTAATTACACAGGCCATTGTTTCCACACAGAATATTTAGAGTGTAAACAATGGTGTTAATTTTAAGAGAGTTAAAAAGATGTCAACACATTTAGCATGTTTAAATGTCTTTTCTTGGTTTATGACCAAATACTGCACCACCAGTCAAAAGTTCTAATTATGTGGTTTTTCCTGATTTTAATTTCTTTCTGCATTGTCAACCATCCAAAATATACAATACTCTCCTTTAAACAGTTAATATTGAGGTGTGTGTACTACTTACTGTATGATCCGTAAAGCCTTCATAACGGCTCTAATCAGAGGAGCTGTTAAATGTAGATTTTTGAGGCTGGTAACTCTAAATGAACTTCTCCTCTGCAATAGAGGTAAGTTTCAGTCTTATTTTCCTGGGAAGGTCTTCATGAAGGCCAGTTTCATCAAGGTGCTTGATGGTTTTTGCAAACACACTTTCTGACAAGTTCTTGCAAGAACTATTCCAGAACAGCTGACCTTCATATCTTAAAATAACTGACTCTTGCTTGTTATTTTATTTGTTGTTGTTACTTAATTACGTAATGCCATGTGTGTTATTTCATAGTTTTAAAAAAATCCAGTATTGTCCTAGAATGTAGAAAATCAACTCAAGTTTTGCCTGGTACTGTATACAGTATATTTACCATATAACAAACCTGACACTTTTTTGCAAGAAGTTTCAAAATACTGATTACATATTATCATGTGGTATAGGGTATATAGTTTAAATTTATATTTTCGATATTTTCCCTGCAACAAGGCAAGTTGAACATTTTTCAGAGTAGATCTGTATCACTCCAATCTCTTACAGTGACCACTTACAAAATTAGCATATTGCAGTAGTAGACAAAATCAACTAATGGAGGAACTATTGTTTTTCTATATCTAGCAGATTAACATTGTGCCGTGTGTTCAAGAAACTTTGGTCAAAACACAGTCGTGAAGTTCATCAATTACATTGTAGACTTTACAGATGAATAATCACTATTGCTACGTCCCAACTGAGAGGAGCATAATTAGTTAGTAAGGTTCGGTCCATGTATTTGGGTTGTGCTGTATCTCTTACTGGCGTGGGCAATTACATTATTTATAGACCTAAACTAATACAAATACATGATGCTCCAGTGCACATTTTTACTATTTTCTAAAACTATAGAATGTTACAATATGTTAAGAATTGTACTGTTATTGTAGTGTTATTGTATGGAATTTCATATAGTATGGATATGGGATTAAAAGTGCTCACATTTGGTGTCTTTTGGAACGTGAAATGGTCAGAACACACCCTGATCAAATGATTTTCTGATAATATAAAATATTTTTACATTTAAAACAAAATAGGTATGTGATCATATTACATGACGTGTTATTATGCCATATCCATCTCCCTGTGTCTGAGTGCAGGCTAATACTTACTGAGTTGTCTATATAAGAAGAGTAAAGCTCAACTAGGACATGCTGCTTTTGCTCAATAACTCCCATCAGCATCAAAGGAAGCAACATCAGAGTCTCCAGGGTCTGCAGCAGGTATGAGCGATAGTGAAGCATTGTCTATAATCATCACAAAAAATGTAGTTCAGCAAAAGGTATTCTTAGTGAGTACTGCGTTGTTTGTTATACAGTACTAGAAGTGGTGAGTGTGTGTGTGTGAGTGTGTAAGATGGTTGTGTATTATGTGTAGCATGTGTTTTATATATGTACACACAGTTTGCATTGAATAATCAACAGTCTGTCCATCAAGGGAGTAACACGACATCTTTACTAGGAACATTCCTAGTTCCATATTGGTCGGAGATTCTGGCATTTCCAGGTCCAGTGTGATGTGATAGGGCTGACCAGGTGTCATCACCTGCATTTAGTCCAACAAAAGATATAAAATTTAAATTTATAAAGAGGACAAAAACTATTTAAAGAACAGCAATAAATACGCAATAAATTGCATATATATAAAGTTATATATATATATATATATATATATATATATATATATATATATATATATATATAGATATATATAGATATATAGTGAAAATATGAGGTCACCTGTTTCTTGTTGCTCATAAGCAGGGAAAAGTTTGACACAGGAAAGTTGAAGACAGAGTGTGAGAGCTTTCTGCCGGACAATGAAACACTTATTAGAATGATTAAAGGCCAAAAGTCTCCAGTGTCAGGTTTTTGTAGCAGTCAGAGGTTTAAAGATGTAATGTTAAAATGTCAGACACAGTTTATATTTGTCTTATTAACTTGAAAAGAAAAAAAAAAAAGAAAAAAGTGGAGCCTAGTAAAGAAAGGACTGTGTTCAGCTCTTACTTAAGTTAAATATTTCTCTTATAACATCCAACATTAAATGCAAAATAATATGGCTATGCTTAGCAACCATAACCACACTCAACAACCATAATTTACAAATTGTGAAAGGAATAAAGAGAAATAAAACACTAGCTTTGTTTCACCAAAGGTCACATCCCAACCTCCTGATGTTGAATATTTTCCCATAAAGTCATGCCCATATTATTTAATTCCTTACTAATACTACTACAAGTAAGTACTGTAAGTATATTTATACAATGACTACAATACAATGAGTTTGACATTTCTTACAGTTATAATCAGGTAAATATGTTTTTCATCACTCCTAGCAAAATGTTTGAACACTAACTGAGTATTTGAACTGTAAGGCACATATTGATGTACTCTCACCTGTAATGGAAGTGCACAGGAGTGATGAAGCTTGCGGTGGGCATGAAAGTATAATAGAAACTGACATAGAGAAAAATGGCTACAAATACCAGCAGATGAAGAATACACAGAACATTGGCAGTCTGCACGACCTTCTGTTTGATCCTTAGACCCAGTCCGGTTAAAACGTTCTGGATTTGGAGCAGGAGGTCCCCAATCTCTGTATTCAGCTCATGTATGCTAGGGCCCTCGCTCTGTAATTCCTCCATCTCTGGGCTGAGATTTCCAATTGCCTCAAAAAAAGAAAAAAAAAATGATTGACTGAAGGTTTTCCTCAGTGATTTCCCTTCTTTTCAGAACTCTTACACTAGTTCAGTCTTGTCACATAATTAACTCTTGACACACATGATGAACATTCTTCTTGTTTCTCTGTATAAGAAATGTTCCACACAGTTGCCTATGTAGCAGCACTCACCTTCAGCTCTTGATTAATTTTCATTCATCTTCCAAACACTCTTCGTACTCATCACTGTGAGAGCCTATCACTTATAGTAGTGACTTTAGCAGCGTGATTTTTGTTTCTCAGTCGTGTCATCCAGGGAAAAGGGCAAGAGGCTGAAAAACACTGACTGCGTGTCCCAAATGAAGTAAAGCACACTTCACTGCGACTTATAGTGCACCATCCTCTTGGCATACTTAGTAGAGCATTCAAATGGGTTGGGATGTTTTTGGACAGAAAACAGTGACTCAACGAATTGCTTCTACAACCTTGAAACATTCTGGGAAACTATTAGCCTCAGAAAGTACACTAATTACTTGTGCTTTGTCCAAAATGGTTGCCATATAGCTGCAATTGGTTGACTACCAACTCATAGGATCCTCATTTTTTTAGTTTATGTGCTTTCCTAGATCTCACTATAATGGTGTGTTAGATCTCACTATAATGGTGTGTTTTCAGACACAAGAAATGTTTCTGGTGTGCTTTGTTGAGTAAAAGTATGTGATTTGAGATGCAGACAGTGACACTTACCCCACTGTGGAAGAGTTCATGACCAGCCTGTGATGCAAGAACACGAGGAATTCTGCAATGAAATCAAGTCTGAGTGGAATTCTTATTAGAAGTGAGAAAACAAGCACTAGAAGTACTTAAGATATGGTGAAATATTGTTATAATATGCATTTCCAAAAAGTTGAAACATCACATTATTCATTATAATATTACTTTCCACATCACATTTTTTTTTAATTGCCAATAGGTTGTTTAACTAAATATGTACCTTATGATTTGACATATTCCTCACTGCATGATGTACAAGCCTGTATTTTTCTTTTTTATTTCCTATACAGCCCATTTAAGGACTAAGAAGTAATTGTATTTTGGGATTCATCCAAGACTTCATGATCTCATTGCAGACACAACAATCAGTAAGACATTTATTAGATTTAGATCCACAAAGATGTAAGAAAATATTGAACAAGACAGTGATTTGTTCATACGGTACACACTATTCTCCCTAAGTGGCACTGGAAAATTTCCTTCAGTTATTAGTCTCTGAGGTCTCTGAGTGTTAAAGTGTTGTATATGTTATCTGCATGAAATTAAATTTTACCATTCACGAGGTCAGTTGAAATAATCAGAAAACAAATTACATATGCCTGTACAGCTTCATACCAAATTAATTCATTAGGCATTTCGAGTGATTGCTTTTGTCTGAGATAAATACGTTCCCTATTTAAATTGAATTATGTTAATTCTTGTTCTTGAAAAGGGCACATGTCCAGCACAATCTTTCCACTGACAACACAAAACAAGAATTCACAGGGCATCAGTTTCCAAAGTGTGGACAGTACTTGATGTAGGCAAAGAGGGTCAGCAGATAATTTTGCTTGCGTGTGAATGTTTCCCTTTGAAAGCAATGAATCAGTTTCACCACAGGCTCCAATTTAAGATCCCAGTTGAATTTTTTTGGTCTCAGTGCGTTTCATTGTAATCTATGCCAGCTCTGATGCTAGGATAGCATTGACATTAATGCTTGTGCAGCACAGAGAGAGGGAGAGAGAGAGAGAGAGATGCACCTTCCATAAGTGGCAACAACCTTAGAAACACAAAAACACACTAGAATAGCTTCAGGGGTGAGGATGCTATTAGGCAGCACTTCCAATGTCAGACATTTATAAGTTACTTAGGGCTAAGGAAGTGGGAAGTGGAGGTGCTAAGGGTAATGCAGCAAAAAAAAGAGAAAAAAAAAAGAAAAAGAAATGAAAAAAAAAAAATCACAATTCCTTTAAATGCAACTGCTGAAACAATAGCAATAATATATAAATGAACAAATAAAGGACAGGCAAACTTTAGAATTAAGTATTTTTAATTGTACAATTGATTTTGCACTTTGGAAATTATATATATTTTTATATTTGTAATTTTCTCAAACTTATGCATTGGTTGTTGATATTTGTTAGTGATGTGGAGTCATGCAGTATTGAAATCTACTAGGTTCAGTCCCAGGTAATTGCATCAATAACTTGCAACCATGATGTTACAAAATCAATATCAGATTTTCTTCTTGACCCCATCAAACCAAAATTACAGAATGCATCACACATAATGTCATAAATGCTACTTGAAATCCCAGCACCCCAATGTAAAATTCCTTCACGCATCCACAAGAATGCAGAAATAAAAAAGTATAGTAGTAACAAACTTGTGTGTTGCTTAAGGCCCCAAACAGTCAGCCAACATAAACTAACAAATGCTACACTCATCATCAGCAAGATTGTTCACATTGCTGTGCTCTCTTAAATGCCATGCAGCTCTGAAATGCCAAGCACTGCAAGCAGTCTTCTCAGTGGACAGGAAAGGACTGTCACATTTCTGAAAACACACACACACACACACACACACATACTGTACATACGCACCATTTTACAACATGAGATAGGACATATGACCTCCTATGCAAGGTGATATTGACTGTTCTGCCCCCAAGTAAGGTGGTCGAATTAATCACATGCAGTGTTAGTTAGAACAGCAGAAAGGTTTTGACAAAATTAAATCAGAGCAGATTACAGCAGGGGACGTCAGAATGCGACCGTGACTGTATGTTCCACCAGAGGGCATTCTCATACTGCACCCTGATTGGAGGTTGGGGTTGCAGTATTTTAGCCAGCCTCACAATAGTTTATCTCACTTTTAACAACTGTATAATATTTAATGTCCACGATTTAATGATGACACTAATTAATTTTTTATTCTTATTATTTTTTTTTTTACAAATAGTAGCAATTTGTTACACTACAACAGATTCTATCCATTTTAGAATCCATTTTAGGAAAAATAATCTATCTGACTTCTAAAATGTTCTTGATAAAGTTTGCTAGTTTCCATGCCCTTCACTTATTTTGCTTCATTTTATTCTTTGAATCTTTGTCTTAAAAAATTCATTACCAGATCCTAACACTTTGAGCGGTGTGAGCCATATGTACCATGCTGTGAAAGGTATCCCTCTCCTATATGGTTGATTTCTCAATGCACATTACAAACAATACCAGCTGTGACCCTGGAAATCTTGAATATGCTCCAGTCACTCTCCCTCCTCTGCCTCTCTCATTACCCTTGCTCTTGGCATGAGCCAGATGTCACTGAGCAGTCCTGTGACCTGAACGTGTGGGGAAATCATTAGGAAAACATTATGTTCTGACATCAATTTTCTAGCACAGGCTCTAATTACACTGTAGTGGCACTTTGTGCATTTGTATCTTTATATGCCATCTGCTTGGTTTTGTGGTTTCTGACATTTAGCACCAACTTACTGTAAATCACTAAGTGATGTCATTCCACGTATGATTGGGTTTATGTCCTACTGAACATATATAAGATAATAGTTTTAAAGAAATACCTGGTTTATACATCCTATTCCATAATCTATTCAGAACTTTGATGTGAGGATAACACACTTTAAAAATCTTAATTATAGGAAATGAATCACCCTGGGCTGCTTTGAACTGACTGCATCATAGCACCTTGTCATGATTTATTTCTTATATATCAAACACCTGGATTTTACACTTTTGCTTGTAATAGTTAAGAGATGTACAGAAGTATATATTAAACAGCAATCACTGTGAAACAGGAACATAGAAATCTGCTAAAGATTTCACTGATTCATCTGGGTCTCTATCCTGGTTTATCCTGGAGGGGT
This sequence comes from Clarias laeviceps, assembly GCA_030014305.1. Taxonomy (NCBI): domain Eukaryota; kingdom Metazoa; phylum Chordata; class Actinopteri; order Siluriformes; family Clariidae; genus Clarias; species Clarias laeviceps. The sequence continues at coordinate 20,060,644 of JAQMYJ010000002.1, read as the reverse complement.
GTTTTAGTGTATAAAATTGAAAGCAGAGATGGGCGAATTTATTTAAACATTACACAAAAACTAAGCTTAAAAATGTTGAGCTGAATTGCCAATGGCCATTTCAAACGCTTAAGGCAGGAGCTTGGCACCAGCACATTGTCCTCAAAAGCCAGGCAGTGGGACCGGCACTAGGTCTTAGACTAGACTAGAGTGCAAAGCAAGCATTGCCAGCATTGCCAGATAACTTTTTCAGCCATTTGTACTACATTAGCTCTTCTGTGGGATTGGAACAGACAGGCAATCCTTCATCTCCCACATGCATCATTAAGGTTGTCATTTCTCAAACCTCTTTGTGTAGTAACTAAGCAGTGTATACCAAAAATACGCAACCAAACTCTGATGATCTGACCAGTCATCTAGCCACCAAAATATGTCCCTTGTGACATCACACAAATCCTTACGTTGCCCATTTTTCCTTTCTCCAACATATCAACTTCGAAAGACTATTGACTTGCTGCACAATATACCCCACTCCTTTACAGGTGACAGTTATCAATGTTAGTACACCTGTCAGTGGTTATCATGTTATGGCTGATCATGATATGGCATGTGGTATATTGCATGTGGTACTGTATACTTGTACTGTGTATGTGGTTTTCAGCTCCATGTAAATTCTGCTTTAGGTAAAAATCTACAGATCAGTTATCCTCTTTTTCCAAAACACAAACACAAGCACACTGGTTGGAGCAGTCTGACTTTGCTAGATGCAAAGTGACAGGCATGTGTAATGTGTGACAGAATTCATGTAAATTAGTTAACAGCTGAAACAAAGCTATCTTTCACATGGGAGTTGCTGATGAACATTATTTTTCAAAGACTGTACATATATACTGTATAGGTAAATATATTCCAAATTCTTAAATTCCTTACACATAAAATAAAAATTTTCATGCATTTTTGTTTTCATTTTGATGGTATCAATCTCACACCTTTCCTTTTGTTCTTTCCAAAATTCAACAGTTGGCTTTGTACATTTTTAAAAACATGCATGATGTCATGTTGTCTGTTCAATCAAGCACAGTAATATCATGTAGGAAACCAGTTAGTGGTAGTTTGGACACTGTGGGCAGGTGCTAAGTAAGTATATACATTATAAATAGTATAAAAACATCTCCAGCCTAAATTGTAGAAAGGCATAATATAGCAAAGCATAGTTATAGTTTAGTTTAGTTTTGGAGTTCTTTTGGGATTCCTGTGAATCAGTACAACGTTATGACTGAGCACCTTTAACCAATTATGGTGTTCATCTCTCCAGTACACTGTCTAGACTGTCTAGTGAAATCTCTGCCAAGGTTGGGGCCTTATAGTGGCCCAACATCCTTTATGTCATTTTTTTCTTCTTTTGTCACCCATCCATATGTGCTCATTTTAGAAGATGCCAATCAACTTCAAGCAACCTTTAGGTTCTAGAAATGTTTTTATTTCTTTAATGATTTGATACATTTTGTAGACTGTATAGTATAAAATATAATATAACTAGTGTCTTCTGAGGAGTATGTACTGTAGGTGTAACATTAAATATTCATGAAATCATTTGGAATAAGCCTGCACTACATTTACCAAAACACAGAGACAACACAGACAAGGCTCACCACACCGAGGAAAAAGGTTGCATTAATATTTTATTAAGCTATGCCTTTATTAATTATATGTATTAAGCATAATTCATCTAATGCTTCATTGCATCTACACCTGCTACATGCAGTTGCATTTTAATTAACTGCCACAGATGCTTCAGGGGAAAAAAATGCTTTTAATACAAATGAATACAATACAGGTGTTTGTACATTCAGCAAACTGAACATATGCCTCTGATGCTTGTTAGCATGGTGTCCAATGTGTTAAAATGTGTAATGGCTCCAACTGTGGCATCCTGGTGCCTGTTTCCTTTCGTGCTTCACCACAGAAAGCCAATCTAAAGGTCAATTGCACTTTTCAAAGGCTGTGTTTCTGGCATGATCATGAATAAATTAGTGAGGGGTGACCAGATCTGGTGAGTTAATGGAGCTATTAACATTGACAGCCTACTGAAAATGCCAAAGCAGGCCTCAGTGTAAACAATTAGAGAGCTCTGTTTTGCTGTCTGGTCTTGTGCAGAAGACATGGGAAGGAGCTCATGGAATACAAGCAAGCTATTTTGCAAAATTAAATTGCAGGTAAGCTGCAAAGTATCAAATTTTGCTCTTTTTCCTTTGTTTTGTGTTAAAATATATTTAATAATATGCTTTGTATTTATGTTTATTTTATAGCTTTATTGCATTTAAAATATATGTATACAGTATATAATGCCAAAAGCCACAGTAATATTTGATTCGATAATTTTTTTTAATTGTTCCAACAACCTTATTCAATGTCATAACATTTACTTTTCATTCAGAGTTGCATTAGTTTTTGGTGAGATCTTGTACTGTTGAAGAGAATCCAACCACTCGGTAGACTTTTCTATAGCACATCCCAAAGACTTTGAATAGACCCTTTCTCAATTTCAGCCTGAATCTTGTCAGCCTGAAATATAGCCGTGCCATCAGGAAAGAAAAAACTCTACTGATTTGGAGTTCCCTAGTTTGGGAACAGCACCATGCAGGTCAGATGAGCCCTACAGAGGATGGTGCGATCAGCTGAGCGCATCATTTGCACTGAGCTCCCTGACCTGCACTCAATCTACAGTAAGTGCTGCTGGACCAAGGCCAGGAAGAACGTGAATGACCTTAGACACCCCAACAATATACTGTCCTCTCTGTTGTGGTCAGGAAAGTGACTCGGCTCCCTGTGGACCAACACAGAGAGACTGAGGAAAAGCTTCTTCCCGCAGGCTATACGGACTCTCAATCACCAAACCACATAGGACTTAACCTGCTTTCTAACACAAAACAATCTAACTACTAATCACAATGCACATTACACATTACTGCACATTTGCACACCATGGACCTTTGACTTTGCACATTATTGTTATTACTGGCCAACTGAAGCAACCACAGATCATCAACCACACTGCCTCCAGAGACTTGTACGTACAGTGGGAACTATGCATGACAACCCATTGCTCTGGAATAATCTGAATCTGGACTCATCAGATCACATGATCTATTTCCATCACTTCCATCAGTCCTATCGTTATCCTCTGTAGCAAATTGAAGCCTTTTTTGTAATTGATTTTACTAACAAGTGGTCTTCCTACAGTATATAACAAAATAGTCAATTATCCGAGTTTACACACTAGGCTGAGTCAAAAAGCACAAAACAGTATCCATGCAATAAATAAGGACAATACAGTGAATCCAAATGTTGAGGCCAAAAAAAAAAAAAAAGCAGGAAAGCAGGGGGGAGGCTTCCAACAATGTTTAGACAGCATTAAGAGTGCGGATTGTTCACAAACAGTACTTTCATTATCAATGTGCAAACAGTAGTAGTAATTAATCAGTCTTTGATTGAGGATGGAGTATAGAATGAATTCCAGAAGACAACACAGGCATGTGGTGTGATCACCATGAGAACCCTGACGCATCAGAGGTAGGAAACTAAATCTTGACAAAAACGCATTTTCATTTCATATGATATACCTGTAGAGTACATTTGAACAATAGACGAGCCAAATGTAAACACCAACAATCTGACACCAAAGTTATTAAAAGAGTAATCACTGCCTACTGGCAATAAAATACTCATTTTCCCAGCATGCCAGCTTTACTCTGATTTACGTTAGATGACTGTTCGTCATTGTGAACATTCTAATACACGTTTATTTTCATTTTTTTCATATTTGCCCCTGTGTAATAGCCTTAACTGTTACTGCATTTCAAACCAGCCTTCAGTCTGTTCCCTGAGAGACTATGTCTGAGAATGAATGAATCCTTAATTGTCCCGGGTCATGTTGACACACGATGACTTATTAGCACATTCAGATAATTTGAATGGTGCTGGTTTCTCAGTTTCCTCCACATCTACTCTCAGGGCTTTCCATATTTCACACATATCTCATCTTAATTTCCACCACCACTGTTTAAGCTCATTGAATCTCTAAGGAACTTTTTGTCCTACAAATGAAATTTTGAGTCTGATTTTGTCTCCAACTTTTCTTTCTGTATCTCCTGCATTGCACCATCTGCTCATGTGTTAATATTTGCCTAGTTTTTCATTTCCTGGTTTTGGGATTCTTTAGCTCGGATGCTAATAGACTGGGTATTTGGATGCTTGCTCCTGTTTCCACTGCACTCGGTCTGGACGGATTGAAATTTGGAACCTGGAAGATGCCATGTTGTGTTTGTCATCATGCGGAGGGAGCTGGGGAGATCTGAGTGGGATTAGACCATTCTGGAAGGTATTTATTGGAGGCCCAAGACCATCTCCTGGGCTAATGGGCTGGAACAGATGGGAGAGGATAAAGGGATCTGTTGCTAGTGCATGTTGCTGCATTCCTTTGTCACCAGCTGTTTAAGGCCCATTATGGGTGCTGATGAAGGACGATGCATTGAATGACACTAAATATCTCATCTATGACTCCAGCTTTGGTGTTCCAGTCAAGCATAGCCAGAAAAGAATGAAGAAAGATAATAGAGTCTTCACTGATGTGAAAGACATTTGAAAACCACTTTATTTCTTGGTAGGTCAAGGCCTGTCAGTGAAAGCGGGTGAATGTATATCTAATAAATGGGGAAGAAAATGCAAGGCCACTATTACTAGAGAGCAAAGGAGAAGATCTTCATGTTTATTTATATATTCACATTAGACCCTCAACAAAGTCATTCAAATGGCATACAAGGATCTGTTGCTTGGGCTATAATGGCATTATTGAAACACATCAGACAAAAATATTAAAATGCACTTCTTGTGTTTTTAGTGCCATCAACTTTCGCACATAAATCCATCACAAATGTATGACATGCAACCATCTGATTAGCATGCAGCACATAAGTGGGGATTTAGATTTGAAATATGAATCGATCTGGAAGGTGCTGAATGTCATGCAGAACATAAGGAGAAAGATATACAAGGAAAGGAAGATGATTAAAAAAAAGTTAGGCTGTATTTTTCCAATAAGGAGAGAATTCACATCATGTGACGCACCACAAAGATCATCCATTTAGTCTATGATATAAATAGCTCTTTGTAGACTTAATTAAAATACAAATATTCAATGTTAAAGTGTCACAGTCAGCCTTTATGTGCGTCTAAAAAGTCTAATGCAAAATAATCTTGGGAAAATCCATACATTCAAAAGGGTGCAGTATTTCAGAGGCAGGCCAGCTTTGTGCTCATTGTGCTCAGTCCTGCAGGGTGTGTGTCTTTGTTGGTGCCTCCAGTAGACTTATTGCAAGTTAATAATTCATTGAAAAACAGCCCTATCTAAGTTGTATTTCTCTCTGAACATTAAAACTGTGAGAAGAATGGAACTTGATGAGACAATCTTGGAAAAGGCTAGGATTTCCAGATGAAATGTGGAGTGGAAAAAGATCTGAAAGTGATCCTTTGGAATCACCTAATCCTGCAGAATTCTCCAAAGATCAGCCTATAGATTAGAGGATACACTAAGCAAAGAGAGGTTAGATAGGAAAAGGGATGAAGAAAAATGAAGCAACATCTACAGCTTATTACTCTGTGATGACACTGCAACTACGTAGTATGATTATACACAATCAGATAGAACTCTCTTTCAGTAGCAAAACCCTGAGATAGAATATTTTTGATGCCATGTTGTATTTGTGTTTATCAGCTATGTGACTTTATTTATTTATTATTATTTTTTTTTAAAGATTTAATCTTATGGTGGGCCATAAATATAAAGCTTCCAAATAATCATGCAGATATACTATTTTCTTGGGTCTGTAGCTACATACAGTAATAATAGTACAGAGTTTAGCTCTGCCAGGTTTAATGTGTTACCTTCTTTTAAAACATTTGATTCAGCTCACAGATCACTAGATAATTATTTCATGAGTTGAGAACAAACAGGAAAAATTCTCTCAGCAGGACTAAGCCTGATCTTGTTTTAGATGAAAAAAAAAATGAATTACAAATGAATAGAAATACATGTCATGTCACAACATAAAGTGGTCAGAATTTGAAAGGAAAAAATTCTTACATACCGATTGCATGTCTGTTTGTACAGTACATGGTGGTGAAGTGTAAAAAGCTAGCACTTGGTCCTCCTGCTCTTGTTCGTGGACATAACCACGTTTCAGATTTCATAACTGTGGGGAAAGGCAAAATTATAATACTTTCAGAAATACTAAAAAACAAGTACTGGACCTTAATATTTAGCTCACTTTTGTAGTTGGTGCATGGATAAAACATCTTCCTGTACAGAGTCATGGCATGCATTCAAAAGGCTATTTAACACTGCTCATGTAAACGATAAAAAGAAAAATCTGGTGCTTACTATTTTGCAAACCTGTGCACACAAATGTAATATATGTAATGGTGTGATTGATCAACAGATCAGAAGGAATTCTTCAGTATGAAAGTACATTTGTTATGAAAACGTATTGCTGTTACTTAACATTTTGGAGACTTTTGCGATATTTACTATCAAGGAAGAGAGGAAGAGAGACATTTTACTAAACCACAAAAATAAAAACAACCTAAATATATATATATGTACAGAACAAGTAATTAAAAGAAGAATATTTCTTAAATGTACCTGAATCATTTTCACTTACAGTAGTTGTAATGCTTATGCCACCCCAAAATAGATCTGGCACCTGAACAGTTATCATTACACTACTTAATATAGCATGAGGACTCTTAATATTTCTTTGGTTTTGACTAATTGCTGTAGTTTTCCAGGTGTATTATCTTTAAAATCAATATGTTACTGTTGTCATACAGTAATAATTAGTAACTTCTTACACTAGCAAGTAAGTACTTTTTTAAACATTTTAATTACATCAAATGTGCAAGAGCACAGAGTACAAATTAAAGGATAAATAATAAAATTGCTTTTTTTTGCTTTTTGCTTTAATTAGATAGACATGAACATTATTGTCATTTTTTACATTAGTTATTTTAGTTGTGTAAATTAGTTTATATTTTTTCACAAAAAATGGAACCTCTGCATCTGCCTGATCTGTTAATATTTCAGCTAAACTTGGCATTTTTGTATATCAGTTTAAAATTCATAAGCATCTTGCTTTCACCATTCAATACAAAACCTACATTCCTGTACACATCAGTTAAGAACAGCCTTGACTAAACAAAAATGATTTTAAACCTCCCAAGCAATTAGGCTGCCTCAATATAAAAATATGTGAAGCCACATGCAAATAATAAAAATCTTACTATAATCACATTATATTCTTACTTTTTGTACTTAGGTGAATATCTGAGGTGTTAGAGATGCACAGGAAGATGCTTCAGGAATAACTTGTAAAGTCAGTAAATAGACCATTTATTAAAAAACAAAACAAGTTAACAAGTTAAATCATACTATAGAAATGTGAAATTATGCAACACCAATCATAACTGTACCCATTTACTTATGAGACAATTTTACATGCTCATGCAGTGTACTTTTCTATACCAACTATAAAAAAGAAGCTGCTAACATATTCATCAAATGTAATTTGCATGTATTATTATGATATTTATTAATTTAATTTAATTTAATTTAATTTAATTTAATTTAATTTAATTTAATTTAATTTAATTAATTAATTAATTAATTTGTTTATTTATTTTATTTTTAAAAATTTAGAGATGCTTATACATGCAAAACTGACATGATTTTATATTAAATTCTCTCCTTTGATTCTCTGTGGAAATGTACAGACAAATCCTACTAATCATCTCTTCAAAAGGGGCACAAAATGGCTGCCAAATCACACAAGATGTCCCTCAGCATGTAGCTGTAATCAGAGACCATCATGCATAGTTCATTATTGTACATTCTCATGTTTAATTCCTTTCTCTACCAATGTTATACAGGTTGTCTATTAATTGTGCTCACTATTACGTTTACCTTGCTAAAGAAAGGTCAAAGTATCAGATGATAAAATAACATTGTGTTTTAATCAGACAGTTGCCATTCTTGAAAAACAAACGACATAAAATGGCATCCAAAGAAACGGCTTTATCTCGGCCAAAAAGCTCATCTAAGCATTGTGTTGAACAGTTACAGTAAATCAACTTCCCTCTTTCAGGGCAACACGTAAAGACTGTGAAAATAAGTTAGTTATTATTAAGATCTGGAATGCCACATTCAGGCCCACGAGGGATTGCTTTGCAGTTAATTTCCTTAGTGCATTGATGAGATTCTCCACAACGTTTTCTCTTCCCTTGACATGTTAAAAAAACATCCTTCCCCCATTTCAATTTAACGCTCTTTATCTGCGCCTAAAGCCAAAAGATTACTTCTTGACTCAACCACATGCTTTCCCCCATCTGAAAAGCAAGAGGGATGGGCTACTTAGCTTCAAAACAGGATGTCAAACGCACAGCCAGCAGCCTCATGCATCCTGCAGCAGACAGAAAATGCCAGCTTCATTAGAGGGGGTTTTGAAGCACCCTGCAAACCCAGCTTCTGTGCCCTTTGTCACCCTGTGATCAATATTTAGCATTTTAATTCTGTGTGCGTGGCCTGTCTGACCGCAGAGAGTAAAATGGAAGAATGGAAAGCTGGGGGAGAATAGATAAGACACTCAGGGGGCGATTGGGAATCTGAAAGAGGTATACTGGCAAGGGAAGGGTGCTGAATATGTTTATGCAGTATTTTCTACTCCAGGATCTGGTTTGATATAAAAAATATGCAAGTGCATATGCAAGTGCAAAATTAGCTTGTAGGGTAAAATGAAAGATTCTACAGCTGGCCAGTGAAATATGTGATGTGGCAAATCCTTACAGCTTGCTAAATGATACAAGCCATAATTTATACAGGACAGAAGGATAGAACAATGTCAGTTGAAGCGTTATTTTTTTTTTAGCTGAGTTGAAGCATCTTTACACTATTGTATACACGATACGTGCCTGGTGCCCTCCCATTTGTCCTTGGATACTCAACCTTTAAATGATGTCTCTCTCTCTCTTCCTCTCCCCATCTCACTCTATCTCTCTCTGCTGGAGCTCAGTTAGCAGCAGGGGAATGGCACAGGGCCCATTTGAAATGAAGTCTTACATTCTCTGCTGTGAGAAAGATGTCTGATGCTCCAAGCAATGTGATCCCTGGCAGAACAGAATCAGAGAAGACAGGTTTTGATGCATTAACATTTATTATATGAATGATTTTAAACTTTGATTATCTCATTATAGAAGAACTATTGGAATAATTACGTTTTTCTTACGCGATATATATTTTATGCTTTTGTACATAGAACTGTAAAATGTATTTATCAAGGATGTACTGTAGCAGTAGTGCATGAGGGGTGGAGACATATTATAGCTAAATTCCATCTCAGGTTTTTTTTTGGTTTCCTAAGTTTCCTAAGTAGGTTCTATCAGGAAGCCACTCTGATCAGCAAATCCTATTAATCCTATCGTCTACTCCTACTATCTTCAAGACCCAGGATAGCACTCTACCAGATAGGAGAAGGTACTGTCACTGTAGTTCTAATCAGAAGTTCATTTCCTGTATAATTCTGGGTTTAGCACAATATAATCACATGGTTTACATTGACAAAGTTCTCAGGTATGTCTTTATGCATTCATGTGTATATCTTGTCACTGCTGAATACAATTTAAATTGCCCTCTCAATGTGGTAACCAGTGCAACTATTGTGTTTAACTGCCGCCTTCGTACAATTTGGAGACTTGTGTTGGAGAAATATGGTCTAGGCAGGATTCTGGAAAGATGATTTAATAATTTTCAGTAAATGCTTACTGAAGTTTGTTTATTCATTCATTTTTAGTACCCATTTTTTTACTGGCCAAGTTTGTACTGAATCCAGAGTCCTGAGAACACTGGAATTGCAGTGAGAATAAACTATTGAAGAAAGGCCATTACACATCAAGGCACCCAAATACACACAGTGCAATAACACCTTCTTGTGTGCACTGGGGGAATCAAATCCTCAACCACGGAGGTGCAAGTTCACAGTGCTCCCTATACCACTTATCTTGTTCAGAGTCATGGGAGGTCTGGAGCATATCCCAGATGGGGTACAACCTGGATCAATCCATTGCAGGGCACAAGCACACACTTAGACACACACTACAGGCTTTTTTGAAAGGCTAATTAACCTAATCTGCATGTCTTTGAAATATGGGAGGAAACCAATGTACATGGAGGAAATTTACCAAGCATGGGAAAAAGGAATTTGTATTCATTTTTACAAATTCTAATGGTGTTATACATGCAAAGCTGATATGATGTTATTAAAAATTTCTCTATGTACGTGCACATACAACTTCTACTAATAATTTCTCTAAAATGAGTACGAAATGGCAGCCATATTGCAGATGTCCTGCAGTATGTAATTGTAATCAGAGACCATCACACCCGTGTTGTGTTCTCAGCTCATTCTCATACATACATTTGGGGAGAATATGCACACAAACTCCACATGAACGGTAAGACAAGCTGCGGAATCTAACCAGGGGATTCTGGAGTTATGAGGCGGAAATGCCACCCACAGTTGACAGTGATAAAGTGTCCTTTTCCAGCAATGATTTTTTTTTTAATTAATTGATTTATGGTCTCTCTGAATTACTGAAAGCTTCTCTGTATTAATAAACAAGATCATCTGATAGCCTTCTCAAGCTCTGCTTATTCTTAATTTTGTGGTGCATATAACATTTCTGAAGAATATATTAAAGAAGTATCAGTATTCAAGTTCAAAGATTCAAACATGTGAATAACATTTATATTAAAAATAAAAAGTAATATATGTGTATAAATATTTACATTTATAAAGTTGTATTGTATCAAAGGCTACGTTTACACTGCAGGTCTCGATGCCCAATTCTGATTTGTTGCCTATATCTGATTTTTTGACCGTCTGTTTACACGTTCTTTTAACTATAACTCATATCCGATACACGTGTTTACACTTGCCATGCCATCTGAAACATCACGCATACTTAAAGGGAGGTTCATGCGCTACACACTAGCCAAGATAGACGGAGGTGAAATATGCTTAACGCTCTGCGATATATGCAAAGTTCGCGAAACGTCACCATGGTTTTAAAAC
>JAQMYJ010000002.1:20029398-20039947 GCA_030014305.1 Clarias laeviceps | reverse complement strand
GAATGTAGAAAATAAATCATTAAACAAAAACAAAGAAATTTGCAAGTGATCTAAAACTTTTGAACGGTAGTGTATATTAATACCCATATTAAAGTATACTGTATGTATTTGGATACAATGTAATTGAAGGCTTGGCCAAATACTTTTCTCCATATAGTATAGCTATGTTTAATGACGAAATTAAGAGAACTCAAAGAATTGTAACTAAACAGCTGTGTGATCAGGTCTAGGCTCGGCAAGGTTATGTTACAATAAAATAAAGTCAGCTGATGATCTGAATGTACTAAACAACCAGGTTATCACGTTTGTCTTCTCTGATGCAACAGGTATATTCCAGGGCTAAAATTGTAGAAAAGTGGTGCTGTTCACCACAGAAATTTTTATACATGAACTGGTCACCACATTGTGTGCTCTAATCAAAGCTAAAGGTAAAGCTGAGTGAAATCTTGTGTGCAACTTTTCATTTATTTTTTGGACCAGGGAGTGTACGTTTCAGATTGACAACCTAATCATCCCTGCTTATTTATGCTCTTAACTTGAATTTCTAGGTAAGTAAAAATATTTGCTTCCAGTTCATGCCTATGAGTCTGTCAATGTTTTCTTCTTCTTTTTTTGTGTAATGAACTTGGAAAATGTATAAAATATGTGGACCACTGCTGTTAAAGACAAACACTTTCCTTTGGGACTAAGTAAGAAGATTGCATTTCCCCCGTTAGTTGCAGTATGATGTCATTATAAACCCATGGGGGAATAAAAATGGCTTATATTAAAATAATATGTGAATGAGAAATAGGCAAAGAGTCCACCAAGTCTTAGATTATAGACATTTCTGTGTTCCAATAAGTATATCAGTATATATATATTAATGAAAAATGCATTGTATAAGAGTGTCAATAAAAGTGAAAAACCATACCCCTAATGAAAACAAATTAAAATCTGCAGAACTTTGGCATGGTGCTCTTGAAACCACAGCTGCATGTGTAATTAGTGTTTAATAAAGCCTTTTGGGCAAGGATTCAACCAGGGTATATTTTACTGTCAGTTTAAGTAGTAGCATCTAGGGATGTGCGTGGGTAACAGCTTGAAGCACCAGTATTTAAATGCCATACATCTTCATGAAGTGTTGAAAATATGAAAAACAAATGCCATATCCTGCAATATTTCGATGGAGACAAAAACAGCTGTCATGGCGTGCTACATAGAGTTTTTGGTGGGGAGAAGGTTTACAAACATGTCTTGCTTACATTGTGTAACATATGATCAGTGTTGGTTGTAACACGTTACAAAGTTAGAGTACTTGGATTACTTTTATGATGTAACGAGTAATCTAACGCGTTAGGTCAGCCATTTAAGTACTGAGTTATTTAGTTATTTTTTTCAATAATGTAATCCGTTATTCAGACAATTTATGTCATCCGTGAGCCAGACAGCAGACATTTCCAATCAGTCAGTGTGTGTGTGAAAGTCGTCCTACAAACCCTGCCCAGTTAGCCTGCCCCCCTCTGTTATTCCTGCTGTTATACCTCTATCTCACCTATGCGGTTTGACTGTGCGAGGTCCGACGCGCGGAAAGATGGAAACCTAATTACAGCGCCAAAACTCGCGGTGAATCATGATGAACCGTACTTACGGCCACTGCATGAAACCACGTAGGTGAGATAGGGGTGTTAGTAGTTAACAGATTATGGGCCAAACTTCGCTGAGTGATGATGGTAGAATAATTATAAAGGTCTTGACTGAAAGAACATGCATGAGGAATCACAAAGGAGTTTTCATTTTCTGCAATGGAAAAGTCCTCGAACTAGTTACTTTTATCAGAAAGTAACGCTGTAATGTAACTGATTAATTTTTAAAGACAATAATTTTGTAATGTAATTAGTTACTTTAAAAAGTAATGTCCCCCAACACAGCATATGATACACTTTCTGTATTATATGTTATGGTTTACCCGATGAAAAACCTGAAGATTCTTTCATCATTGTTTGTCTGGTACTGTATCTACGTGTACTGTTCATCCTTACTCTGAAGTGATTGGAATCAAATGCAGTCAGTGAAAAGTGATTGCATACTGTAGTTGCAGTAATTACCCTGTAGACAATTTCCTGTCTACTGTTACTAATAAGACAGAATTATTTTCTTCTAATAAGTCAATGTTGATTGATAATTAAATTCACTCTTGACTAGTGAGCTATAAGAAAGATCAGCAACATTATCAGCTTTAAGCAAGGACCAAACATTTTTCAGACTTAATTAAATTTGTCATGGACTCTTGCAATATAAATCAAAAAACAAAACTCCTTCAGGAGCAAGGTAATTATGTAGTCTGTTTATGTTGTTATTAATTAGTAATGGAAGAGCAGACTTCAGATTGGTTTCATAAACTAAATATCCATACTTATTTTGCCTTTTGTCACTTTTTTAATGGGATGCCAGTATAATTCAGCCAAGTCAATGATTTAGTACCTGATTTTACAGCAAGTCTTAACCTGAGCTATAGCCAGCTTTAACAGTCAGAATAGACTCAAAGCTAACAAGGTTCTAGTGCTGCCAAGTCTGCGTGAACTGAAATGACCATATGCTACAGGCAGCAGAGACAATGCATACTGAATCTAAAATAAGTTTTCTGCATCACCAGCAAGACTGAAAGCTATTGCTTTTTTGGCACTGACAGTACCTTTTATGTCCTGACAAAACTTCGCTTAAATAAATTACATAATATTTGTAACCAATTCTAAACATACATGCAGATAAAGATTTTCTTTTAATAATAAAGACTACAATAAAGTTACAATCCCATAAAGCTATAAATACTGACTGTATAAATACTGAATAATTGCGGAATGATATTTTGGTAAATATATTTTCTAAGAAAGATAAAGTATGTTTTCTCAGCAAGACTGCACTAAAGAATAGAGAATTTGATCACATGATCAGGAACATCCTCAAAACATGTGCATGTGATAACCAAAATGTGAATTGTTGGAACTGATGGGTGCTGTATTCCAGTAACTTTGTGGTGCTCCATGACAACACTAATCCAGATATTTTATTTCATTCCTAAGGTAGTTTATTGACATAAATGAATTGGATTCTTTTGTAATCTGTGCATTTTGTTAAAGCCGCACTGTACGTTTACATTTGGGTACCGCCATCTAATGATTTTATCTATTGTGAGATAGAGGTACCTGGATTACAGCTCCACATCACCACTATCAATTTCTGTTACTATATATATTAATATGTTTGGAGATGATGTAGATTTATTTGCATAAATATTTTTTTATTTTAGTTTGTGCAAAGTTTGTATTGATTAGAACATATTCCAAAGTTATATTTTTTGGGAGCTGTGACCAGTTTTTACACTAACCCCAAGCTAGAATTACTACAGTACTATAAAAAAAATGGCCTCATTTCTTCATAATAAATTAAATTATCCAGATTAAATTTCAAATAAATTACAGGCTGCAAAGTGCCTAAAGATACAATAAAAAAAAAAAATTTGATTATTGATGTAACAACCTCAGCAGCAACCTCATTTCCCCTCACATCTGTTTTAACCACTCAGCATCAGCAGTATACTAATCACTGGCCTGATCATCTGCACCTGTTTTTCACTGGTTCATGCCTTAAGTCAGGTGATTTTTATGCTTGAATGATTCATAGACCGCTAGGCTTAAAAAACAAAAAATATTCTTTCGAAACTGGTCAGGTACAGGGACTGGACTGAAAATGAGTGACAAAAACTTGCCAAAATGCCAAAACCTTCAGGAAGCCTGGAGAACAATTCCTACTTTAAAATACACAGTGCTATATTTCCAGAAAAATATCTGTGCTACCACCACCTAGCACAGATCTGTGCTTCCGACAGTTTGGACACTATTGCAGATATTTGCTCAGATTTTTGTGCTGCTTCGGAGAAGCTTTCAGATTTAGATAGCAAACTTACTCATTTGCTAGAGGCTAAAGGCTAAAACTTAACATTCCTAAAACTCATAGGACTCTAAGGACAAATTTAACAGTATAGCATTAAATTCAGCTTTAATAAGAAAACATCCACAAGGTATATCCTGGCAGTGTTGACAGATGTTGGTAGTTTGTATTGTTGCTGCATTAATGTGTTTGTTGCTGATCAATTAACAGTGTAATTAAAGCAAAGTAGGCTCCAGATGGGCTTTTCCTGCACTATCAATGAAGGAGACTGGAAAGGATTGAAATTTGGCTTTCCATACCGTGCTTGTGTTACACAGTAGTATTGGGTGATGGCTTGGATGGCCTTGAGAACACTTCTGTATTCGGAATAATAAATAATAAAACAATAATAATAATAATAATAATAATAATAATAATAATAATAATAATATATTAAGACAAGAAAGTATTTTGAGGTTGAGAGTTGGAATAGCAATATGGCATCTACTGCAGTAGATAAGAGGACAGATGGGTTTGTGCGTAGTGTCAGTGTGTTCCTGGAAGGAGAAGAAGAATGAAAGAGAAGGTGGGAGGAAAAAATGTGTGTGTGAGGGAGAAAGAGAGAGAGAGAGAGAAAGAGAGAGAGAGAAGCTTATCATGGACTGGTGTCCTTGAATTAAGCAATATCACACAAGAGGGAGTGCTTTATAAAAAGGTTGTGTTGTATAAAAGCAATATCACTCGAGAGGGAGTGCTGCTGTTTGTATGAGGTCGCAGTATGAGGGCGCAGCCCAAGTGCCAAAGATATCACAGCCATGCTGATCTTCAGTACAACAGCATGACCTTGTGTGTGATATTGCTTTTATACAACTATTCTACCACCATCATTTACTATCATAAAAGTTTATGATTTGTTTATTTTTTATTTAACCAGGTATTTTGCTCCGCCACCATGTTTCTTTCTGTGACTGGTGGAGGTAGCATTGAACTGTTGACCAACACTTAGCAACTGACAGATCTGAAGGTAGTCCTAAATTTTCATTATGTAGCTAAAAGGTGAAGAGAATAAACTATAGAGGTAGTGGACAGTCCTGTAAATCTCTTAAATTTCTCTTTTTATTTCTGCTTTTCCTGCATTAAAATATTAGCTAACTTCTGGGCTTCTGGGGATGAATCTCAAATAGAAAGCTGGTGCGCTATGCAGGGTGTACCATCCCTTGTTCCACAAACCGCAAAAAAGTAGTACCCTGGATCAGAGATTAGAGGGGGATTTGTGTTAGCTTTGTTTTAGAAGCTAGTTAGTTTCATAGCTCATGTTTTCAGATGTGTTTTCTTGCCAAAAATGCTTTTGGTATCCAGCTGCTCTCCCCTCTTCCCAGTACTGCAGACTGTACTAGTCTACTTTTACCCATGCTGCGATCAACAGTTAGTGTAATAAACAATTGTTAGGACACTTTTGTTATGGAGTGATACATAGTGTATAATTAAATGTCACAATGCTGTTATGCTCCACATCAGCACTTGTAGAATGTCTCTTGTCCAATCAAATTACTTGGTCAGAACTAACTGTTATCACGGTAGGTAACTACCATATCTTATGGCTCATAAGAACAAACTAAATAAGAATGTTAGAGGAGCTACATATATAGAGAATACTGACTTACCCTTAGTAAATTCAAATATTTTGCTTTTCCTCCTACCCATTCCTGTTCAATCCCTTGTTTACCTCATAATTGTGTGCAAAAGATTTGTTGGATGTAATATGCTTATCTGTCAAACCAGGCACACCTTTGTGTGTCAGGGAGATGAAGTAAAGCGGATACAAGTGCAGAGTCTTTAATCATTGTGAAACACAAGCATGTTGAAACGTGTAGACTAAGACACACATAAAGTCTGATTACTACACAGGGAAACTTGGACTATGATCAAAAATCAAAAGGATTATAAGAAACATGCACAACAACAACAAATTACTTCGATCCATGAGTTGGTCCAATTGGACATTGAGCCAGTCAAGCCACCTCTCCTGTATCTTCTCTCACTGGATCCAAAAGCACTAAAATATTGTACTGCATCTATTTTGCTGTCTAGCATTCTGTCAGAAAGATAAGGCATAGCAGATGCAAGTGCAGATACTTTATTCATCGTGAAACACAAAAACAGGAAACACGAACACAGTTTGTGCACAAGTAACGAACTCTGGTTACTAGGCAGTGAGCAATGTTAAGGGATCTGAGAACATGTGTCAATAGATACTAAACAAAGACACAGTGCAAAAACTAAACTTACATCAATCAACACAGTTGAAGTTGAAAGTTGTCATGGATGTGACGCACTGGGGCTGATAGGTATTGAAACTTAGAACAGCTCTACCTCTACTCTGACAACATGTTTTGTTTTTAAATATATGAACAGTTTGACAACAAAATGAGATACAGTGGAACGTAGGATCATGAACTTAATTCCTAAGTTTTATTTGTGACCCAATTTGGTATACCGATTCAGATTTCTTCATAGGAATACATAAAAATAGAATGAATCCGTTCTCTGTCACTATGAACTTTTGATGTATTTTGTTTGTATCACAAAATATAAAACAAAGTATGAAAAAGCCTTAATTATACAAAAATAATACAGCACTAAATATACATATAAACTGTACAGGAGAGAGGGAACACTTCATTTTTACATGTATCCTTAACGCACCTTTCTTAGGAAAACTTGCTGACGTGAAGGAATGGAGAAGGAAGATGAATGGGAAGGAGGTTAGTGTTTGGAAGGAGAGTCCCCTTCCATAATAACACTGGGTAATTCTCCTTCAGGGTTTTTCTCTCTCTTTTGTTTCTTGGCCTCTGGTTCATACGGTACGTTTCACTAAAAATATATCCAGAGACATTTGTTTTCTTTGCACTGCACACTTGTGCAACTACCCTGCACAAAAAAAAAAACACAGCATTATTGTTCATAAGGTGTATCACTCACAGTCACAGTTTTGTTTGAACGATACTTCTTGGCAAAGGCTTGGACGTCACTCCGTGACCGCAGACTGAGCAAAACCAATGCTGGGAGACGCACTCAAGCCTTTGTTCAGCTGATAGAGGCAGATTGAGATGGGGGGCGTTCTGGGTCGTGTTACGAGGAGGAGTTTGTGAACAGAGACTAATTTTAGACAAATTTTTGGTCGTAAACCGATTTTGGTGTTTCACTGTAACAAAATTTTGTAACAAACACTTGTTTCCAGTTTTGAGAAAAACACTTTTTTCAAACTGAGCAAAAAGTATAAAAAACTGAGAGAATATTTTGTGCATGTTTTATTTGATTTACAAGGGTGTTAAAAGAAGACATGCCAAAAGAGTCAGAAAAAAGTGTGAATTAACATTTTTCAAAAAGCTGTAATTTTATCTCCCAGTTTTGTTACAATGAATAGATCAACCTTAGTGTCTAATATATATCATGCTTTGATTGTGATTTTGCCATGAATCAAAAAGCAATATATATAGGAAATAAGCAAGTAAGGTCAGGAAATTAGATCAAGGAAAAAGGTGTTTTATTTAAAAAACGCTTTTGAATTAAGGAAATTGACATCATTAGACAAATTATAAACAATGAAAATAAAATAAACTCTAGTTTACCATCAGTCTTCTCATCTACCAATTTTAGTTCCACTTTAGCACATGCATTTTATGTCTCTTATACACAAAGTTTGTGATAAGAGTGGTGTAATGTTCTATCTCTGCTGAATTTGAAATAGAAAAAAAATATCTTATTTAACAGAATTTACAATTACTATAAATTTACAATTAAGTGACACATTTACTTTATTAATGCTGGGATAACTGTGGTGGCAGTAATAGAGTAAATTGTCTTGTCTGGAGGCCATTTTTGTCTAAAATATGGAAGTTCAAAACTTCTAAAAACTGTTACATAGCTGTTTTGTTATAGACACCCCTGTGTGTCGGACAATAATCTTTCCAAAATTAGGTCCAAAAATGGCATTTATTTCATTTAGCTGTGTGTTCAAATATATTCCTAAGATGTTCAACAACCAACACCATGTGTTGTTAGATGGGGCATGACTTATAAATGTGATAATCTAAGCATTAACTATATCCAACCTACACTTTGTTGTTGCCAGTTAGCCATTTCTATTATTCTAAATAAGTTTTAATGTAATCTTGAACAAGACACATAAAACTACTACACTGGAAATCCATTTTTTTCTTGTGCTTTTCTCCTATGGGTTCAACTGATCTAAACTTCAAAATAATAGACATTACTCCTAAATTATCTTATGGTTGGATGTTACTCATATGTAAAGCCAAATAAATTAAAATGCTCATTGATGAAAGCTATTTTTCATTTTGAAGAGAAACTTATTTATTAATGGAGTGGATTCAATGATGTCCAATTGGGTAGATGCTAAAATGACAACACAGCAGTGAATCATGTCCAAAAAAAGTGATGGGAGAAATTGGTGAACTTTTCATCAATATCAAAGAAGACAGGCGTTTAAATGAAATGGCATTTCAAATGGCTTCACTAGGGACCAAGAAATGCTTTGAGTCTGTTGATGTCTTCTTGTACGAGAGAATGAAATATGCAGTGTGGTTATTTCCCCAGACAATGTTGACTCTTACAGAGACCGTAGGGTTTGCAAGGATATCACATGGACTAACGACAGGGTTCTTTTTTTGGGTCAAAGCAAATGGAAAGATAATTTGAAAGAAAAATAGACAGAAATGCAGCAGCAGGAGATGTATGTTTATGGGAAATGGACCTTCTAGGGCTGGTAATGATGCACTGTCATAACAAAACAAAGCAGTTCAACAGGAGATGAAAATGATGAAAATGACACAATTCATAGATTTTTTTTTCAATGTAAAAAATTAAAAATGCTTGTAAATTATTACAAAAAGCTATTTTATATGCATACATAAAATACACCTTGACTATTTCTTATATGAATTTCTTAATCTAGCATCAGTGTCACAGAGTAACTTACTCCTAACTCTAAACCTAAGGAACCCATTGTAAAATTTTTCACCTACTGTAAATGAAACATAATGATGGGATGCAATATGGCAATGTGCTACAATACAACGCATTATAGTGCAAACTGTTTATTAAAATGGAATAATTACAAAACAATACTCATTCACTTATTCTCTTAACCAGAATTGGGTCATGGGAAGCTCGGAGCTTATCCCAGAGGAAATGGCATGAGACAGGGCATGAGACAGGGCACATCCTGATTGCGGTGACAATCCTTTGCAGTTCACTTAAGGTCTCTGCATGTGTTTGGACTTTCAGAGAGTACCTGGAAGAAACCCACCAAGCACAGGGAAAACCTGCAAGCTCAACACTCACAGACCCGAGGCAATAATCGAACCCTTGACCCTGGAGGTGCCAGGTCACACTGCTGACCACTACACCATTGTGCTGCCTACAATACAGCAATGCAAAATAAACAGTATAGGCAATAAAATATAATGCTTGAATACTAAAAACAATACTGCGAATGGTGAAAAATGATCAAATGATGGGATTGGAAGTGGTACAAAATAGTTCAATGCTACAAATGGAAGCAAATGTTCTGTTAAATATCTGAGCATTGGGTTGTTTTTGCAATTACACTAAAAGTTTTATTGCTTTATGCAGTAATGTGCTAGTGCTGAAGGAAGAAAGCGTCTGAGATAAACCGATTGTTTACTCTGACATACTGTTTTCTGTCAGACATGAAATTAAGAATTCAGTGGTGGATATCTGAATTGGTGTAGATACACTATTTATCCACTAACTTCAGTTTATGCGCAAGTACGTTGAAATGCTGGTGTTGAAGTCCAGTAACAGAATATGGTGTAAGCGCTGCTCACATGATGTATCACAGACCCAAGCCACTTGCATCATCTGCAGACCTGAGTTAACTATTATCGTTCTCATTATTTCATAATAAATTGTATATTTTTTGTTTTTAATTTAATTATTAAAACATTATCAAACATAATTATTAAAATTAATTGTCACTGTGACTTCAACCTGTTACACAGATGAATAATTAAAAGAAACATCAATCCTCTTAATCAGATTACAATGGTGCAATATTACCACAGTAATATTACTACAGTACAGTATGCTTTTATTCACCCTAAAAGTTGTGAAATGTATATATTGAAATGGATAAACAATAAAAAAATTGTTCAGCTTGTGCACTGGGTGTCTCGGACTTTTGCTTGTATGTAATACAAACCTGTCAAAAATAGAACTGAATGACTTATTATAGGAAAACAGAAATTTTTGCCATCTTGGAATTACGGAGATCATATAATGTACACTTCAAACCTACAATTTGCTTCAGACACACTGCATAAAATGACATAAAAATATCACTTTTAGATTAATTTGCATTGGTTAAACAGTTTTGTCATATGTTTTTTCTAATCTCCTTTTGTTAAACATTCCTACAAAAGTCTGGTGATCACCTGCACCTCAGTCAGGCTTTTTTATACCAGTCATGGAGTAGAAAAAGAAAAAAACAAATTGTGTATATATATATATATATATATATAATGAAACTGGCTCTCATGAAGTCCATCCCAGGAGGGCGAGACCAAAACCTACCTCTGCCGCAGACGAGAAGTTC
>JAQMYJ010000002.1:19989554-20015649 GCA_030014305.1 Clarias laeviceps | reverse complement strand
TGAAGCAACTGCCATGTGATTGGTTGATTAGATAATTGCATTAATGAGAAATTTAACAGGTGTTCCTAATAATCCTTAAGGTGAGTGTATACAGCTAATCTTAAGAAAGCACACTCATCTAGTACCAAACAACTGTGCAAACATTTGTTTAGGCATTTTATATTTCTAAATGATACATTTTATAATTTATGTTTGGATACTGTGGCCTCAACCCTTCAGGGTCAAGGGTTGGATTTCTAGGGTCTGTGTGTGTAGAGTTTGCATGTTCTCCCCCTGCTTGGTGCGTTTCCTCTTGGTAGGCTGGTTTTCTTCCACAGTCCAAATACACGCAGATTAGGCTAAATAGTGTTCCTAAATTGGATTGGCACCATGTCCAGTGTGTACCTTGCCTTATGCCCAAAGTCTCCTGGGATTGGCTCCAGGCCCCACGCGACCCTGTATACAGGATAAGGTATAGAAGATGAATGAATGATTCACTAAATGAATGAATACATGGATACACTGATCAGTCATAACATTAAATCCTTAAAAACCATATACCCAATAATGTGTAGGTTCCCCTTTTGCTACCAAAACAGTTCTGACCCCTTGCGGCATTTAATTTTTTTATTTTATTGTTCTGTTGGATTGGATCAGGTGGGCTGGCCTTCGGTCAGTAGTCACAGTATCCTGGTAAATAACTGTTAATGAATGTTAATGTTATGTAGTTTTAATGTTATAGCTGATCAGTGTATACAGTGATTATTATATGCTGTACACAGATCAAAGATGAGATTCAAAGATTGTGCGATTAAAATGGACAGGTTCAAGACAGCAATCAGTCCTGCAATGTAGTCTTTGTGATGCAAAAGCTAAATATTTGTCCAGATTTTCAGAGGAAATCCATGAGGGAACCAAAAGCCACTATGTCCAGGTAAACCTTACTGTATATATAATCACCCCATTAAAACATTATTATACAGGAACAATTTGGCTCAAAATTGTCATGTCAGATGTAGGAAGAGTATATTAACTTCTGAAAATAGTGCAACCAGTTTTCTTGGAACATTCTATAGGCTAAATATAATTTAAAAAATGCTGTAATACTGAAAATCCAGACATCATTTTACTACCATCATAAACATCATAAACTACCATATACATCACAAGTAAGCAAAGAGCTATTATGCTACATTTTGCTTTCTTTTGCCTTTAATCAGATTGTTGCAAAGTGAAATTATATAATAAAAAGTCACCCGCTGGCAAACACAGGATGAGTTTGAACTATAAACCTCAGAGGTATCACAACAGATGATTCCTCTTAGCTTTACTATCTCCCCATAGCATAGGTTTCCATGCCTCAGACACTGTTAAGCAGGTGTAACACATATGCCTATACAGTAGACACACACAAACTATATTTATCTCTCAGTGTTGTGTTGTGTACGTTCATCTGCAGGGACACAGTCACACTAAGAGACAGAGATCATGCACGACTGCAAGACTATTCCATATAGCATATGAGCAAACACAAACGTAGAGATAGCCAAGCATACAAAAAAAATTACAAACACACATGCATTAACAACACCCTACCCAAAAAGCTTTACTAGAGATTTCAATTCTAATATTTATTGACCACATGGAAATTAAAATCTTTTGTCAGGATATTATAGAAATATCGATTTTTGTATATTAAATTGTCTTATTAACTTTATTTTTGTGGGATTTGTTTCAGTGCTGTCTAGGATAACCCAGGATAACTGCTAATTTCTGTGTTATTCCACTTAAGATTATATATCATTTACACAATCAGATTTCAGTCTCAATTTAAACATGATTCCAAGGGAAAAAAACCCATAAATGTTATATTTGTTCAGGGTACTATGGTAATCAACTTTCACACAGGTTAAAGTAGATTTAAATTTGTTGGTTTGGATCGTGGCTGACACTTTATTAAACCAGCGTCAGCTTTTGTCTCCTTTTTTTGTGCTTTTTCCAATTCCCTCCATCTACATGAGGTGAGGGGATAAAGGCTAATACAAGCTTTCCTGTTGCTCGTACAACATTGATGGGTGACAGAACACTTCTCGAGGAAAATGTTACCTATTTCCTATTCTGTATACATAGGCTTGCTGGTGCTGTGATTGCTCAGAGTCGCTCTGCTCAACAGGATATAGTGAATAATGCCTTCCAATTCAGGTAGCATTGCCAGTTCTGAATTCTGGCTAAAGCATCCCAAAAACCATTTAGATTACTTGGCTTGAATGCAATCCTAGTGGATAAATGCATCATTTAAAACCACTTAGGAGATGTCCTTTTGCTGCAAGTACTTTCGCCTTATAAAAATATAATCCTGAGTTAAAGTGTGTGGACAAATCTTGTTATCTATACAACCCACCTTAAATTCTGTGTCATTCAAGTAGAGTTAAACAAAGCTTTTGCCATACTGTAGATTGTCAAGTTAAATCCGAGACCAAGACTAATCTTGATCAAAATATATTTAAGTCTTAAGAGGGTCAAGGCCAAAACAAGAAAACAAGATCAAATCCAAATGAAAGCAAGGCAAGTCAAAATCCAGATTGAAACCGTCAACCTTTTTGAGGACAAACCTTTTTTCACTTTCATATAAACCAGAACAAATTATCAAAGTTTATTGAAAACGACCTAAAATCCTAAAATTTGATGTGCGTGTAATTGGGTTACCCATAGAAGACAAGGTGAACATTACTTTTACGATCAAGGTCGCGACCAGGACCACACCAAAAATAGTCCAACAGCCTTATTTATTAATGTTAAATGCAGAACATGAAAAATTCCACTAACAGAATGATAATGGCTAATGAAAATGGTAATTATCTGCACAGCTGTCAGAAACGTGTTAGCGGGCAGGCACAGAATTAGCGCCCATCTAATCTCTGTAAGAAGTCCAATTAGCATTGACAGAGGTGCTATTTAGACCCCGCCTCACAAAGCTGCTGGCATTTTGGCCTGCTGTGCCTGCATCAGTATGCCGACAGCATGACAGCAGAGGCTCTGGTTATTAATATTTTCATGTTACAAACAAGGAAACAATCCATTAATATAATCATTGTCTAGGGTAAATTAAATCACTGCTCTGAATCTGACCAGAGAATATTTGGCACAGTAGTGAGGCCCAGAAAGCTTTCACAGTTTGCCTTAAGTCAGATCACAAGACGAGATGAAAACTCAGACTGCTATTCCATTTGAATGCTGGAACCACAAAAGTCCTAAATTACTAGATATGGAGGTTAGAGTTAGGTGAAATGAGATACCGACGTATAATGCAGGCTTATATAACATTCCTGCTGGAACCTTGGAGGAGAAAAAAAAACCCAAAGATTAAAGCAGAGAAAAATGAGAAATCAGATAGATTTCAACATAGCAGTAATACTTCTGGGTGACACATTTACAACAGTAGGGAGGGCAGCAACACGAAGACAGATATACAGAAATGTACATTTATAAACATGCTGATTTCAGTGATTCTGTACTAATTCTTTTAAATGATGGTAAAAGTACCAGATTTTTAATTTAAATCTTAGTTGGAGTGGCACAGTGGCTTGGTGGTTAGTGCTGTTACTTCACACCTCCAGTGTTGGGGGTTTGAATCTTGCCTCCGGTGTGTAGAAATGACATCTTCTCCCTGTGCTTGGTGGGTTTCTTCCAGGCTCTCTGGCATTCTCCCATAGTCCAAAGACATGTGCTGTATGCTGATTATCATTTACAATTTGCAATTTGGGAATGCTATAGTGTATGATTGAGTAGTGTGTGTGCGTGTGTCTGTGTGTGTGCTTGTGCTTTGCAGTGAGTTGGCACCCCATCCAGGGTGTATCTTGCCTTATACTCTAAGTTTTCTTTCAATAGGCTCTAGGCCCCAACAACGCAACACAAGAAAAGAGATGAATGGTCTAAAGAGCTAATTTGAGATGATATCACTAGCAATTATTATTATTTTTTATTGATATGAATCTAAAACAATCTATGCTCAAGTGTCAAACATCTCCATTAGATGGATTAGAGTGATATTTATTAATAAAAAGTCATTCCACAAAGCCTTTATTATGATATACATACAGTACAGTACAGTACAAATGTGCCTATTCTTTCATTGTTTTATATTTTTGGTTTGTTTTGTATTGCTCTTCTGTCATAGTGCCGCAGGCTGATCACCTGTACTTTAGAGCAGCAGATGTCCAGAATAATAATAACAGAATAATTTTCTCTGAGGGCCAAAACTGTGTCCTATAAATAGTGTGCAGCAAAACCGTGTAAACATAATGTGTTCTCTCATGCTTTTGCAGTAATCAAACCCATAGAAAGCTCCATCTGTGGCCACATTCACGCCTGGGCTAAACTAGGAAACGCTGTCCTTTAACGACTCTCATTTCCTCTTCTGAAGTGCTGACTATCATTTATATCTACTGATTCTTTTATATTCAGACAGATACTGATTAAGCCCATGCATTCTATCTTTTAAAGCCTAGCACAGCACTCAATTATGTAATCCTTTTTAACTGACCTGTGGTGAACTGCTTAATGCAGTGACACCTGGAAATGTGGTTCAATGTGGCTTAAATGTGACTAAGTTCAACCCACCATAAAATATGTGTCATGTAAACATTAACAAAAAGGTGCAATGCAATTGCTTCTGTAAATGTGTTCATTAAATCTGTGTAATAACTGCTTATAAGCTGTTAATTAAAGGGCTGATTTCTTGGGTCACTATACTGTACACAATGTACTGTATAAGAACCATCTTTCAGTGCAAATTAACCTAAAATAATAATTTCTCCCGAGTCTATTTGTCTTTTTAGGATTAGCTGTTAGATATAAAAATCTAATAATGTAGTAGTAATCCTAATCAGGCTTCAAAGAAGAACCACAACCAAATACTTTTTTTTCTTCTCTGGTGATGATAATTCTTTTGGCATTTTGAAATTATTTTTACCAGCACCAAATAATTATGCAATCAAGCATAATTTGTATTATTTTCTTAGATCACAATAAATGGTACAAGATAGCAATTAAATAATAAGAAAAAATATCTGGTTTAAACCATAATTGAATAACATTTTTTCTTCTTGCAGCACACACTTGAAAAAATGAAACAAATAGTAGACACTCACTCACTCACTCACTCACTCACCGTCTACACCGCTTTTTGAGGATGGTGCAGATTTTTCCCAGTGTGACTAGAAATCTCCTCATACCAATACTCTCCTCTAGACAGAAATTAGGCTATTTAAAATGGCTTTTTAGAGTATGTAAAAGGTCTTGTGGCTTAAGGATCTGACAGTTAATAACATGGTACACCACAAGTTTGTATTGTTGACCTCAGTGGATAATAGAAAGTAAGATCTTAAAAGAAAATAAAAAAAAAACTGTGCCACACAACCCTTATGTGCATGCACCAATCCTACCTACAGTATATAGTGTTCAAGCTGCAGTTGAATCCTGCACCATCCAGACCTACTGTAGTAATACAGCTTTGCTCATTCCACTATCTAATAATGCACTGCAGTCAAACAATGTTTAGCATGCTCCATCTGACCTTATCCAGATAACTAAAACTAAAGCCAAATAGTGAACACATTTAGTTAAAATTCATTTTCTTCACAATTGTATTTTTTCTCCAATATAATTTTATGGCCCACAAGCTGTGCTGCATCTGTCAATGATTACTGTTGTTAACCTTAGCAATTATCAGTCAAGAAAATTGATTTAAATATTGCACACCAACGGAGTTTGTCATAGACAGTTCCAGAGAAGAAATCCCACCCACCATCACCCTCGTATGTTCAGAAACAATGCCAGGCTCTGCCCGCACTTCCTGTAATTTTACCACATCCCGTTGCTATGGCTCCCATCGCTGGGAGTGATGCCTGTGTCTATTGCATGTCCTTGAGTGGGGCATTATCTTTTATGTAACTTCAATGCACATCTTTAATGAATCTGGTTAACTGGAAAATAGCCCAGTCCTTCTGTCAGGCAAATTTGTTAGAAAATGAATTATTTGGTTATTTGTCAAATGACAAGTACAGCTTCATTTTTAAATAGGCAGCCTTAAAGGGGGTCTGTTATGTAAATTCACTTTTTGACCATTTTTTTACAGTCACATGCGTCTCTAGGGTGTTTGTGTGTGTGTCTGCAAAAAACAAGAGAAAACACTCACTCATCATCTATATCGTTTAATCCTGTATACAGGGTCCCGGGGAGACCTGGAGCCTATCCCAGGAGCACACCGGACAGGGCTCCAATCTATCGCAGGGCACACACATACACACAGTCATCCATACACTACAGGCAAATTGGGAATGAATTACCCTTATCTGCATGTCTTTGGACCGTGGGAGGAAACCGGAATACCCGGATGAAACTCACCAAGCACAGGGACATCATGCAAAGTACATTCACACAGAGACAGGAATCAAACCTGGCTGATAATCAAACCCGGACCCTGGAGGTGCATGGCAACAGTTCTAACTTTTAGCCACCGTGCAGCCATGAGAAAACACACCCCTTTCTTTTTTCCTCTTTACATTTGCATTAAAAAATATATATATTTTCTTTCTAAAAATGCACATCAGGTCTGTTGCTTGGACACTTCTTAAACCCAATTTTCTGGCTCGAGGCCTTACTCAGCCCAAGATTCATCATTTTATTTTCTAACAACAGACTTGTGATGTAAACGATCATTACACAGCTACAGCATGTCAGTGTCAAGATGAAGACATGGTAAATGGTCTGTTGTTAGCTGTAAACAAGAACACATCTTCCAAGGGCGTGAAGAAACAGTGTTTATCATTTACTTAATGTGGAAACGTTCCAACAGCTAACATCAAAGTTGGATGTGTGTGTTTCAAACATGTCACACTCCTTTTGGAACGAGGGATGATTTTTGATTGAAACCGAAACTCAGAACTAAAAGTATAGAAGTGGATCTGTTCTTAAATTGAGCATGTTGAGGTTTTTAAGCTTGACTGTTGAATTTAGGCATGGGTGAGGCTAATGTTGCTAACTGTAGCTTGTACTGCACACAAAAGCCAAATAGATCTTAAGGATAGTAATTTGTAGGAACAGTCAGAATTTACAAGAGAGCCGGTCTAAAGCTAATTACATGCATTTTTAGTAGCAACAGATCCACTTTATGAGGATATAAGACTTTTTTTGTGATGATATCCTCATTTTACCTTATTAAGTGATCTTTTTTTTTTTACGCACTTCATATGTGCCTCTAGAGTCTCTGTGGCACAATCGGTTAGCACGTTCGCCTGTTAACGTGGTGGCTTAATCGGTTAAGGCTGTGGGTTACTGGGTTACTGATCAGAAGGTTGGGGGTTCGAGCCCCAACAGTAGCAAATTGCCATTGTTGAGGTTTAACCCTATCTGCTCCAGGTGTTCTGGCTGACCCTGTGCTCTGACTGCAGCTTCCTATCTGAAATATATGAAAAAATGATTTCACTGTGCTGTAAGGTATATGTGACAAATAATTGAACAATTATTGCCATTATTAGATGTTTTTGGGATGTCATCATGACTATATATTCTTTATATTGTATACCCACAGTAGGTCAGTTGCTACAAAAAGAAATCTTGCTTATTTTTGGTCAATTGGCCGGAAAAAATTAATCCTGAACATGAGGGAGTTACAAAAGGGGTAATTTTACATCCTGATTGATTAGGAAAATGTACTTTCACCTAGGAATGTTTGGGGCAGTTCATTTAACGCTACAGACTCTGAACTTGTGCATTTGAAAAAAGGATGAAACAGAAAGAAAAATCAAGCATGCCAGAACGATTGACTCTAGAAATGTGAGCTTCCTATTACCAGCCTGCAGTTCATTCACTGCTGCTGAGGGAAAATTCTAAACTAAATTTATAGAACACGTATCTGTTATTTTTCTGTTACTTCAAAAGCTAGACACGGCACACCATCACTCACTACCCATGTAAGATCATGGGTATGAGGTACTAACTTGCTGTGGTTAAAGTAACTGTTCACTGGTTAAGAAAGGAAACTGGTGGTGTAGAACATAATGAAGCAGGGTACACCCTGGCCAATCCATCACAGGGCACACACACATACTACAGGCAATTTGGGAAAGCTGATTAGCTTAATCTGCATGTCTTTGGATTGTAGGAGGATACTAGAGCACCCGGAGAAAACATACCAAGCACAGGGAGAACATACAAACTCCATGCACACAGGACCCGAGGCTGGAATCAAAACCCCTCAACCCTGAAAGTGCAAGCTGACAGTGCTAACCACTAAGCCACTGTGCCACCTATATTTTTAGACGAGAATAGCTAATTTTACTGTCTTTTACTGTAGCACTAACTCACAGTAATGCCAGTACATAGAAAATTCACTCTGTACTTTTAGTTTTGTAGTCCACAATCATAATGCACAAATGTAGGGAACAAGTTATGAGTTTTTAATCTTGAACAGTCCTGATTATTGTTAGCATTGCCTACTGTCTTGTCTTGTTTATTTTCATTCGGTAATGTGGAAGAAGGTTTAATGGAGAAGAAAATGGAAAACAGACAATCCACAGCTAAGAATATTTGCTAAGAAATAAGAACATTAATAGTCTCTGTGCCTAAGCCAGCAAAGCTTATCTAAAGTAATGAAATAATTGCAAACTTTATTTAACTGATCAAACTGATAGTTGCAGGAGGAAACTTGCAGGCTTGTTATCTCCTTGACGGCAGCGTGTCATCTCGTTCCACAGTTAGAAGAGCTATCTATCTCTGTTTGAATGCTGATGAGTGCCATGGTGGTGTACAAGGACCAAGTAAATTGCATGGATGAGCAATCAGGTGTCAGATGCTGACAGGTCCCAAAGTACTGGGTGAACAAATTCTCCATGGGGTTAGTATAAATGATTAATGTAACAGCCACACATTCTTGTACAGAGATGTATCTTTTTCCGGTGAAATTCTCAGAAATTGTGTCTAAAATTAGGCCTACATAATGGAACCTGAATGACAGATCATACACTGTTTATAGCTTCTGGTGTGAAGGGATCAAGTTGATACATCTCACTTGACATGGCACATTTTTCTCTCTCTCTACACTTTTCCCATTAAATGCTTGCTATTTCCTCAATGAGAACAATATTTATATACAGCCATAAAAATTTCAAGTTTTTAACAGCCGTTTTGGAGCGATGATTTTATATGTGATTCAAATAATAGCCATTTTCAGCGTTATACTGTCTCGCTTCAAACTATAAGAATTAAAAATGCTAATTATTTACATTTCTTTATGAGTAGTAATAGCCTACTACAAGTGGTGTAAACTTCTAGAAGCATTTGATATGTAAAAATTGTTGCCTAAATTAAACCATTCAGTTTTTTGGTAAAAGCTTAGAAAGCAAAAAAATCTGTAGTGTTTATAACCATGTCAAATTCATATTGCAATATCTTAACAATTTTGAATTTTAGAATGATACACTTTTTTTAGGTTTATGGATTTTCGTGTGAAATCTAAATTGGCTGAGTTTCCTCTGAATGACAATTAAGATCTTTGAAAGATTTGAATTCAAATAAGTTACGAACACAACATAAAAGGAACATGAAATTGTATTTAGCAAGTGTGTTTCTTTTCATCTGATAAAAAAATTAATGGGTATGCAATTTACACAAAACAAAGCATGGATCGGTGAGATAAGAAGCATTAATTGCTATGAAAAATGGTCCTATCTGAAAATTTACTTTTACGCCTAGGTGAGACACTTTTTAGCACCAACACTATGTTTTGGCTGATAATGAACCTGGATAACAAAAGAAATTAAATTAATTTTAATATGGCAGCTACACTAATTTTTGTTGGTAAAAGTAATTGGTTCAAAGATCATAACAAACTTAAAAAGAAAAAGACATGTCAGTTGGCATAGATTCACCACTTTATTAGGTACATTGATACAGGCATGAGATTAAATGAATCTTGATTACAGCAGAATCTCTAGATCAGAGCTTTCAAAATACGTCGCCTTTTCTTTAGATCCTCAATCTGCAATCTTCACACATACTGAAAATGGGCCTTGTATTCCTTTCAACTACACTCCTTTATTATAACGTGAATTAGCAAAGGATGATTACTGTCTCCTGATGGTGCTCTGGCTTCTGAGTGATGTAGTATTTTCACATGGTTTTCACAGTCAATTTAGTGATAACTTTAGACAGAATGAAAATCATAAAGGGGGAAAATAATCACTCTGACAAAAACAGACCACACTACGGTTTAAACACATTGTAAATGCTGTCAAAAGAATGGTCAGGACTCCAAACTAAAGAAAAGCTCTTATTATTGGATCAGCTTGTTTCTATGTTGTTGAAGACAAGATTATCCTAGATTCATATTTATCACAAAGGTAATTATGAATAAGATGAAAAGAAAGTAAATGCATTCCTCTATTTAATCACAATTTGTTCAATGCCAGCTGCTGCGATGAGAAACTGTCATATTTATGCTGAATACAGCACCAAACTAAATCACACACCTGTTCCTGGCTGCACCTAATGAGCACTGTATTTAAGCAAACTCAGCGTAATCAGTATCAAGCAACTCAGACAATAAACATAAGTGCTACTGAATCAAATCTAAAATCGTAAGGTCCAAAAACGGAATTGAATCAAATCATCAGTCTACCTACAATTAACAGCTCTGGTGACATACAATCACCTGCTTCAATATTATTTTCTTATATGTTCATGCAAACCAAATGGGCCATTTTGTCATATAGCACTGAATGGTCTCGTCCCACAGTACCTGTGAGAATTTTTGCCATCACTCAGAAGAGGATGGGTTCCCAAGAGGTTTCTTCCTCATGTCGTCTCAGGTACATCTGTACTAAACATAACTCCAATAAAAACATACTGAAAACACACACAGTACTTTCTGGCACAGGTTTTACACCAGATACACTTCCTGTCGCAACCTTACCATTTTCTAACATGGCTTGGGAGCGGCACTGCTTGAAGTAGCTGAGTTTTATGGGGTGTAGGGTTATGGGTCTTGTCCAAGAACCCTGTAGTGGAGGGGCTTGAATCCCCGACTCTCTGATCAGCAACCCTGAGCCACCACTGCCTCCATGAGTTACATAACATTACTGAATTACAGTATATATTCATTTTGTACTATTGTTATGCAATGCCCTTGGGAATTTTTTTGGGAAAAATAAATTAGAGAAATTTAAATTTTTTTTTTAAATGTGAGCGAATAAAACTAAATAATAAACGAATAATAAACAACAAATGTTCATTATTATTATTTATTCAAAACGAGTGAATAAAAATGATTGAATTAAAAGATATTCTAATACTATTTTTGTATGAGTAAAAAAACCTGGGAAGCAAAAAACAACAACAGAGGCACAGTTCATCTTTTTATTTGCACTTTTTCACTCACATTTAGATCTGTTTTCCATTTCAGTAAATCAGCATTAAAAAAGATCTGTATCCCAGACCAGCAGTCTTAACTCTTCAGTTTCAGTGTTTCAGCAGTTTGTATAAACAATATGCTACTCTGTTGAATTTGTAGCCCTGGAACGTTTTATTATAGGCAGCCAGACAGAAATATTTGCTAGCAAAATATTCATAGTTCCATAGGAAAAGACCTTTGTGGGATATAGACAGATATAGGAACAGAATAATGAATGTGACCTTGTGTGTATCAAAACAATCAGCCCTGAAGAACGGGTCTATATTTTCTGAAACAGGCAATCAAGCTTTTTATGGAGCCCACCGTCTGTACTACAGCTCTGCCAATACTGCAGTTTGGGGGGAAAAATAATGCATATCATTTTATCATTCTATAA
This sequence comes from Clarias laeviceps, assembly GCA_030014305.1. NCBI lineage: Eukaryota > Metazoa > Chordata > Actinopteri > Siluriformes > Clariidae > Clarias > Clarias laeviceps. The sequence goes on along the minus strand of JAQMYJ010000002.1, from coordinate 20,003,824 downwards.
CCAACACAAAAATTTAATGAAAAATGTTGATTGTTTTCTCTTTGTTTTTACCAGCACATTTTTTTTAGCACATTACACACTGCGTTCTATACTATAGCAGCAATACTGATGGGCAGACTCTGCTTAACGTCAACATCCAGCTATGCTACTTAGTCTATGAATAACTCTGTCTCTATATCAAGTGTTCACTCCTTCCATTAGTGACCTTTATCAAGGTTGATTGATTTTGTATATTCAGTGAGACTTGACCTATCCATTCTTCTGCTTGTAAAGATCTTGCTTACAAAGAATTGAACTTTTTGTATTAAATTCTGCCCTTGTTTTGGCATGTCCGGTATGTTAACGGTTGTACCCGAAAGCTCTAAAGAGCCAGCATTTCTTGCCCTTTCTTGTGTGCTGGCATTCAGACCAAAATCTACAGTTTCATTTGTTTTGTCAGGCAGGAGATCCTGACAAAAGCACTCACCAGCAGTGAGTGTAATGAAAACAGGCATGGTCATTTACTTTTCAAGACAGTTACGGCTGATCAGGGCCAGCACCCACCACCTGGGATGAAACTGGCTGAACAACTGCTGTCTTAATCATAAGGGTGTGTGAAGGTACCTGGAGGATGAGCACGTCTGGAGGATGACAAGGATTTATTTGTCAGCCTCCTGTGTATGTGTCTGTGCCATCTCCTTGCTGACAGAGATGCAATCAGAGTTTACATTCACCCAGAGAGACGGAGCACTCATCCATGCATAGCACTTACTCATTCAGTGGAATAATAATGAGACATGATGATACGCCACTGTGGTATGGACCACCCTTTTACACACTCACTCACAGATACACACGGACATCCTCGCAAAAAACATGCAGTGCTCAGGCCAACAGCTGCTTGGCATCGGCCTATGTCTCTAAAGATGACCTATAGGATATGTACAATATAAAGGCACAATAAATTATTGCACAACTTCCCCCAATATTTCATTTTTTAAAAATGCCACAAGGAAATGTTCAACAGCGAGAATGTATTACTCATAATATAATTAATTAATAATGATTAATATTATGAGTAATCCTCATAATTGACGCTGTTAAACATTACCTTGTCCCTGCTGCACAAATCATTGTATATGTATTTTCCTCAGTGTCTGTCTACATTAACTCTTACACTCAGAGCATCCCATAACACCCCAGGGGAGCCTTGCCTTCCTGCCTTCTTCTTCCCATTATTTATTCAATTTTCACCAATTTTTCAACCCACTGGCTAAAGGAATTCACATCTGTCACATGGCAGCTACCAATCAAGGGTTACACCATCACAGGGCAACTTAATACACTGTATGGAAGAAGTCTTTGCCCTTATCTGCATACAGGAGCTCATACACCCATGACTGCTTAACGCTGCTCTGACTGACAGAAGAGAAAGTAATTCCCTCTTTCCCATCCAGACAGCATGGCCAATTTTGCTCTCAGACTCCTGGTCACAATCTCCTGATGAGAGAGGATGAACAATTCTCAGTTGCACCACTCAGAAGCCCAATCAGACACTCTTTCATTGCCACAAGGCTCGATATTTATTGTACAAAATGTAATTTTTCATCAGGCTCTGACAAACTGCGGCAAAAAGGCCATGCTGAGTGCTTTTGCTTACAAAGTAGATGTATTTTATTCCACTACAAAACCCAGCTTCTCTTTGTGAATCTTGACAGACTTTGAAATCCTCCTTAAAGCTACCAATAAATGAAACCATAATGCACATGAACAATATTGGTACCTATTCAGGCAAATTCAGAATGCTGCAGTTGATATGCTCTACTTATAGTAAATCAATAGTTAATCTTTCTATTTAAATTAATTTTGCAGATAAAATGTGGTTTATTATGTGACTCTGTATTTATTTCCTAGAAAGCAGACTAATGTCTAGGATTAGTTAAAATGCTAAGTATCTTTTGTTGACTAACAAAACTCTCCTGGTAAAGACAGTCTGGCTGGTTTCTTGCTTTCAATTATTTGCATTACATACTAGTATATAAAATAATACTATTAATTATTTTGCTTATATTGTTCTTTTTTCCCCAGTACGTATGATAAGTGCTAAAACAAACAAAATAATAAACAAACAAATAAAGACAAGCGTGCTTCCATTGGGTAAGAACTGGTGCAGGAGCATTAGTGTACTGTATCTCATTAGTCTACTGTATCAGGAGACCCAGAGCCTATTCCAGGGAACTCAGGGCACTTAACGGGGTACACCCTGGAAGGGGTGCCAATCCATTGCAGGGCACATGTCTACACACGCACACACTTACAGCACACTACAAGCATTTTGGACTTGCCAATTAGAGGAATCTGAATGTCTTTGGAGTGTGGGAGGAAACCGGAGGAGTTGGAGAAAAAAAAAAAACTCTACACACACAGACCCGAAGCTTGGACTTGAACCCAGCACCCACCACCCTGGAGATGACCAGAGTTACAACTACAACACTGTATATCTTGAACACAATGAAACACTCACTCACTCATTGTCTATACCGCTTTATCCTGTATTCAGTGTCTCGGGGACCTGGAGCCTATCCCAGGAGGCTTAGGGTACGACGCCGGGTACACCTTGGACAGGGTGCCAATCCATTTGGGAACGCCAATTAGCCCAGCCTACATGTCTTTGGACTGTGGGAGGAACCCGGAGTACCTGGAGGTAACCCACCAAGCACGGGGGGGAACATGCAAACTCCATGCACATAGGGACGGGAATCGAACCACTACACCACTGTGCTGCCTCACAATGAAACAATTAAATGAAAATAATTTATAATAATGAGGCAGCACGGTGGCTTAGTGGTTAGCACTGTCGCCTTGCATCTCCAGGGTCCGGGTTCAATTCCCACTTCTGTGTGGCATGTAGTTTGTGTGTTCTGCCTGTGCTTGGTGGGTTTCCTCTGGGTGCTCCAGTTTCCTCCCACTGTCCAAAGAGATTCAATCCAGATTAAACTTATTGGCATTCCCAAATTGCCTTTAGTATATGTGTGTGTTCTGTGATGAATTGGTACCCTGTCCAGGTTGTATCCTGCCTTGTGCCCTACTGTAAGTCTTCTAGGATAGACTCTACTGTAGGTTCCACGCGAACCTGTATACAGGATAAAGCGATATAGATGACGATAATACGTGTAATATCCTGGGTTATGCAGGACTTTTAGCAGACACTGCCTTGTAAACATTGTAAAGAAATGGTAATAGACAATTGTACAAAATAATCTAATAATTTATCTGTATGATTGTGGCCAAAATAGGAAAAATGTCATATCACAACAATATTCACTGATGTCTCATCCATCACGATATTTAAGCTTGTTAGCAGAGACCCAGCAAAGTGGCATATTTATTTGTGTAATAAAACAAATTAGGGTTTATAATATATTTTAACATTCAGTCAGAGTCAATGCTAGGTTACATAATAGAAATGGAGTGGGTCAGAAACAAAAAATGTCTTAGAAAGCATCACTACACCTGTCTTAGAATGGTGTAGTGATACAATCTATTATTATATTAATACAGTACCTTGTCTATCTTAGCACTCTTTAGTGTCTGTACTTCAGTGTTCTTGTGACCCTCATTAGGCAGCACTTTTCAATATTTCCCCATTTCCCCATGCTGTAACCAGCTCTGACATGCCAGAAACAAGTCAGTGCCCTTCCTCAGAGCTCCCTGGACAGCCATCATTATGCTAATAGAGTATGGATGAGGAGGGAGTGAGGGAGCAAGAAAAGGGCTCCTCATGAGGCACACACCCATCATGTAAAACTCAGATGACAAGGCTGTCCACACCCCATCTCTCACACAGCCTCCAGTGACCCCTCTCTCTCTCTCTCTCTCTCTCTCTCTCTCTCGCTCTCTCTATTCCTACATCAATTGCTGGCATTTTCCATGCCCTAATGTTCTTATTTTTAATACACCAGCACTAGCTACTCTACTCTATTTCTCTTCTTGCTCTGTATAGTTTAGATCTTTTCTGCGCCTTCACACATGAGGACTCCTTCCTCCCTTTTTAATTGGAGATAAGCTCCTTGCCCACATGCTTTTCTACCTCTGCCCTGTTTCTACAACTGTGACTGCCCTCTTTTTATTTCTTCTCATCCATGTGATACGTCTCTCTTGTCCGTGTCTCTGAGACTACATCGTGTGTACTGAACCTTCGCAATGTAGACTGACAGAGGTGGAGAAAGGGTAATGGGTGTGAGGTGCCTTGAATGGGGCTCTATTCAAAGGCCCAGGAAAGACTGACAGATAAAAAGAGTCAGTGTGTGTGTGTGTGTGTGTCTATTTGAAAGAGTAATGTAAGTGACTTTACTCAGGTTGTAACTTCATGATGTAACACTAAAGACACATACGGTCTTGTTATCTGTGCTGTGCAGTGCTGGGATTAACACCATAGTTCTATTAACTTTCCGCAGCCATGCCTCCTTCTAGTCAATCACTTGCACGGTTTATCTGTGTGTGTCCTCCATGCGGTCTGTTCATACACCGAGCCTTATCTCTGTACACACTCTCACAGACCAATCTTGTAATTCCTTATACACACATATCTTTATACGGACACACGGCTTTGTTGAAACACTTTGAAATCTGCAGAGCTTGACAGCACAGATTTAACCACAGACCTGCAATTCAGTCACAGTCAAACATCAACTCAGCTATGAATTCAGGCTTGGATCTGCTGGGGCTTCGAACCATGTACTACACACAAAATTGCTTGCACAGTTATTTTTTTTCTTTCATCATTTCGATCATGAAGTTTGAGGTAAGGCCTGAGGAGACAGTGGGAAGAGAGAGAGAGGGACACATGAGCGCTAAACTAACACTAAATGAAAAGATTTGTGAAGACCCTTGTGGAGCATGTACAGCTTCTCCTGTCATGTTAATTGTTTGATGCTAAATGTGCCATGATGTTTGAATGTGAGCTAGAAGATTCAAGTTATAGTTAAAAATATCTTAATATTTGAAAAAAAACAACAACTACTAGATCTCATGCAAAAATAACAAATCCCCCCCCTCCCCCCCCTTACTATAACATCGTCCAAACACACCTGATTTCTTTCAGACCTGAGGGAAAGCACAGTAATGAGCAGGCAATTGCACAAAACCAGCAAAGGACGACAAGAATAATATTTGTTGCTCATTAGTTCGAGCTGTAGCTCGTGGTAACACTACTGATGCAATTTTGGGCTCGTATCCACATTCACTTAGTCGAGCCTGTGGCATAAAGAGCTCCAATTATCACACACATTTGCATAGTGAAAAAGTCATTTGTATATATATATATATATGAGAAATATAAGAAGATATGACTGAAAGGTTAAACAGAAAAGTACATTTGTGTACAGAGAGTAAAAAAGAGAGATGTAACCATACATGAAATATAGAGAATGTCTGAAGATGTGACTGAATAAAAGAGAAGAGCTTGTTATGTGACAAAAATGATTTCTCCACTACTTACTGAAGAAGATGTATTCAGTATAGCTACTCCAAATCTTATCATCTCTGTAGTGGTTAACAAAGGCAGATGTCCCAGTGGAATTGCATGCCACCATGTGAAAGCCGGCCTCACTCAGTCTGTCAAAGGCCTGCTCTAGATAGGTGAACTTCAGGTAGAAGCGTGATGTGTATTTCTCAGGTGGCCGGTCTGGGTCACGGCTCTCGTTCAGACTCTCACCGAACACCTCTTTGGCCAAAGCGATGCGCCCACACACCATGATCCGTGCCACACGCCGGAACTTGGCATCTGCTTGGTTGTCCCTCACTGTGGTATAGGAGCCACGGTAGCCTAGGGTGATGAACCCTGACCTCTTATCCAGACTAGGGGTGCGTCCAGGCAGCTCGCTGCTTTGAGAGCTCTCCTCGATGTCACTGTGACATCCCTCATCATTAAGCGAACCCTGCTTGGCGATACGTGGTGGCCCCAGCAGCCGCAAGAGCTCATTCAACTGGAAGTGCTCAGCCTCGCGCTGCAGGCGTTCACGCTCAGGGAAGTGCTCAGGCAAAACTACGTGGCGGTCACGCAGAAAGTCCAGAACGTAGCGGAACAGGAAACCATCACGGTCGATGAAGAAGCGGCCGCGGCTGTCTCGGGGAAGCTCGCCAGGTGCTCGCCGTGCGAACATTTCATGAAGCGTGGTGTCAGGAACGCTGAGCAGGGTGGTGCGTTTGGTCACATACACTTGGCCACCAACATTGAGCTCGATCACCTCTGGAAAGGGGCTGCACACCTCGCTGATGGGCAGCACCGTCTCCTTCATGGCCATGGTCCAGATTGGAGAAGCAGGAGGAGAAGGTTATAGCAGAAAGGATGCAGGAGGTCAGAGAGCAGGAACGAGGAGATCCATGAAGTAGCAAAGGATTGAAGTAGACTGAAAGGAAGACTTCATCAGCAAAGAGGTTTGAAAGTTAGAGAGAGAGAGAGAGGAGGGGGGGGGGCTACATCTCTGCTGAGAGAGACAGTAAGAGAGATACCTCAGACACAGGGTAGCCAAGTTGCTTCAGCTGCAGCAACTCAGGATAGAAAGCAAAGGATTGCGAAACACAGAGGCAGAGAAAAGCACAGGGAGAGGGAGAGGGAGTGAGTAAAGCCTCACTGAGAGGCTTCTCATCATTTGTCCATGGTCTGGGGAAGCCACAATGACATCATTCACAGTTCAGGGGAGGAGCAGCCAAACGGCTCTGCCTTTTAAAGGACCAGTGGTGCATCGATGCAATAACACCTATTATCATTTAGAAATGTACAATGCTAATTTAACAAACAAACAAGCAAACAAGCAAAAAAGCAAATGAATACACGAAAACCTGATTTCAATCAGAATAGAAAAGCACTGTTGTTATAAATTATTAATACAGTAGACTTCATTACATTAAGGTCTGTTTGTAGGAATGAGGTGAAATTACAGCCCGTGCCACAAACCTGGCATGTTGTCAGGATGAATTCCTATTCATGTTCTTGCACAGGAGTGATAAAAACAGACATGCAATTTGATATTCACTGGAGAATAAAGACAGATTAGCTGTGCTTCTCACATTGTCTCTGCCAATCCATTACAACACACATACACACACACTTCTAGTACACCACAATTTCTAGTATACCACAGCTCCATCTAATGGACATTCATAACAAGAACTGAACTAGGTTTGGATCTGAATATACACTTATCACAACATGTTGCATATACAATCACGATTCATTCAATATGTAAGCTTACATATAACTAAAAGTCGTCGCTTCTCTAACAATTAACTTAGATGATTCTATCTATCTATCTATGACTATTTGTAGTAATAATCACAACATTAACCTGTCCCCTGAGCCTTGTCACCAGGTAACATAGTCAACATCACAATAGCTCACTAATGAATCCCAAAGGGATGAAGACATTCATTATTCAGAATTTCTCACCCATCCGTGTCAGTGTACTCAGTTCAACATCTGTTTAACTCCTTAAATTTCCCAGAAACCAATGTGTGGGCGCAGATGTACACCTATCATGCTTTATATACTGTATTCTTATAGTACTTCTCAGAATCAGCAATACTATACACTGAACTGATGCTAGCATTCTCTCAGTAGCCAACTCTCTGCAAAGCATTTTTGGTGAAGTTATGTTGAATGTCAAAGGCTTGATAGGTGCGAGCCTATAAATAAATAAATCTCAGGCTAGTCAACATAATATGTCTGTTTCATTTTAAAGCACGTGTAGTGGATTAGATTAAAAAATAAAATCTAAAACCGGTTACTAAATCCTCACGGTACTAGATTCAGATAGAATCATTATATTCATAAGCTTTTCTATCATTTTCACCATCATTATTAGTTATCCCTGCTTGCTTGCTAAATACATTTGGCCAGAATGTGAACTGAATTGGTTAAATATACCAAGAATACTGTAACGTAGTTTAAAGTCCACTCCTGCCATATCAGAGAGCAAATTAATCATGTTTAACACATAGTAGGTGCAAGTAATCCCACATGAAATCAAATTCAGATCTCTGTATGAGCTTTTTTTTGTAAGGCATTTCTTACTACTCGTCAGCTACTTGGCCAAACTGATAGCTTCAATGTTGTTTACCAGAGTCTCATTAGGTATTCTGTCTGATGGTGCTCCCATAAGGGGAAATAACCAGCATCTTTGTTTTTATTTATTTATTTTTTTTTTATTGCTAATCACTACCTCTTTTCCTCTGGCTGTGTTAATACACAGAGCGGTAATTTCGCCAAGTCGATTGCAATGCTCAATACACTGTCGGCATGGCTATTAGCACTGACACAAGTTGGTCAGTAATTGCTTTGGAATTGAGAATATGTTGATTGATCAGGTCTAATGATTCCTGTGGGGCTTCTGCTGGAACGCAAACCAACGTGTCGACTCAGATCATAGGCAAGGACAGCTAGCAAGACATTTGACCTAAGGCTCTAACACCGAATACACTCACGCACACCAAGCGCCTTGGTGTTAATGATTGATTTATGATTTAAAGTCGACTTAACAGCTAGTTTGTCCTTGGCATCAGCATTACAAAAACAGAAATGTATTGGTTGTGAAATTTTTTTAAATGAATCTCCTGACTCTGCAGCCATTTTAAATGCGCACTAGTCCTTATACACTGTTCTGTGTTTCTTACTTTTACACACCTTATTCAATTGGTGGTAATTATCACATTCTTTCTGAGTTTAATCAGGTGGCAGGAGACGGAGGGGGTGTAAGGAGGTACCTATAGCTCACAGACGTATAGGCAGAAGATGAAGTGAAGCTGGTAGCAAAGGAGATAGAAGAAAAGCAACGCAGTTCAAGCTGTCAGTGTGATCATAGGCCTGAATGTGATCACCACTTCTATGCCAGATGATTATCCTCCTTTCACACATCCAATTTCAAGTCAATCAGTGCTCTCACACTCCATTGTGCGTGCCACACTCTAGCCGCTGATTACATTTTGAGTTAAAGCAAGGGGCTGACCCTCTCACAGCTCTCTAGCTCTAAGGAAGTATGCATTAGTGCTTTTATGAGTCTGGGACCAAATCAGCGACATTAACCTGCCCACTGGAAACAGTGCTCATGAGGCAAACTTCCTGCTTAGCAGGGTAATGGAGTATGGCCAATGATGTGGTAAATGTCGAAATGTATCAAGCGCTCTCTAAGGCATGCTGCGCCAAGTAAGTGTCTGGAAAAGGCTGTGCATTTAATTTTTATCTTGACATGATAAAAATAAACCAGTGATACACAAATTCAGGCAAGGAGAAAAGGACAAAATACAAAAAGTCCCCAACAACAATAAGCCCAAATTATACTGAAAATCAACATCATTCTGCAACATTGTGATATTCTCTTTTGCAAAGGAAGACTGGCAGGGAAGAACAGGTCTATCCTGACGGGCTTAGGCAACTGCTCTATACTGCAGTGCTCTAAAGAATGAAGACAAGATGGGATGAGAAATAACCTGTTCAGGAGGCATGACGGCATGTGAAGAGGCAAGGACCATGTCATTCTCCCACAGGGAGCAATGGGGAAGAACAAAAAGACATGTAAAAGACATAAGCTGTCATTCTGGGAGACTCAAGTAATGCTGAAACGTTCAAGGTTAAAATAAAGAGTAACATTTAGCAAGGGACCACCTTTCTTCTGGCTCTTTTTACCTGTTAAAAGAAATCAAAGCAACACACGTTGTTATGTATGCTGGAAATTTAGTCAGTATCTATTCAAATATTAATTATTAATGCCATATGCAAGAACACAACTGAACACATTTATAAGACCAAATATATGATACATATACTGTATAAGCTACACTACAGGGTATATACATCAAACACTGTAGCTAATAAAGCATACAAATAAAAGCATTAGGATTGATAAATTGCTATTGTTCACATTTTGGTCACAATAATGTTTTATACAAGAAAAAAAAAGAGCTGCAAAAGGTCCTTGTCATTCAAATCGACATTCACTTGTAAAATAAACCCTGATTGGATCCTCATTCTGGATCTCTAGTCAGGCAATCAGTGTTACACATATTAGAAAAGGAATGCAGATCTGTATTCTCTGAATCAAAGCATAAAAGAGAGAATGTCAATCTCAACACAACCCTATAAAGACAGAATTTTTAATCATCTAAGCTTGTCATGTACTGTAATCCATCACATCATTATTAAGATCACATCATTATTACTTAAAAAGTCCTCCAGCAACCTCAGATTGTTTGATGACCAGCTGACCTTCACAGCCCACTTTGCAGATCTGTCGGTCGTGCAAATTTATTCTGCATAATATCAGGGGAAATCAGGCTTCCCTTGTCAGCGGTTGCAACAGCTCCTTCTTCAACTCGTAACAACACATCCAAGTCTAATATAAAGTTCAAGAGCTTGAGGATTTTCAGTGTAACCAAAATCACAATCATGACATTTTCTTACTTTTACACACCTTATTCAGTGTAGATGATTGAACAGAATGAAATTGAGGTACTGAGATGAGAAACCAAAATCATGACATTTTACATGAAACTTAAATGCAGCTGTTCATGTCATTAGTGACAGTTAATATTAAACGTATTTTCCAGTAAATGGTAATAGTAAATTAAGCCTTAATTAAGCAAATTCATCTTGTCAGAGATGGGAATATTTCACATGCTTGAAAGCTATAGGATGTCAAATTCTGCACGTTCATTTTATGCCCACTGGTTTTAATGAAATAGCATTCCCAAGTCGTACGAGTCAAATAGTGGACAAAATGTATGCATTTCTCTTAGACTTCCATTCTAAGTGAGAAAAAAAGATAAGTATGATTATAAGTCAAAACAAGGAGTTTTTACTTCTATTAATAATAAATATGTATGGACATGTAAACTTATTTAACTTTATGCTTCATTCCATCCTCTACAGTCTGAGGATAAACTGAGTTCTTCATTGCATACCATTAAGTTGGATCCAAACTGCTCCTCATTCATCTGCTAAAAGCCCTAAATGTGACCTCCTGGTCATCTGTGTCAAATTTTTCTCTGCTTTAGGACTTGGTATTTGAAGTTATATAATATACACTATCTTTATTCTCTTCTTCCCTCTATCCTCTTGTATTTCATATAGTTGAATTATGCTTTCTAATCTTCTTGTAACTTGTAGCTCTTGGCATTGCATCGGAGTTTGTTTTTCCCTTAGCTTTTGCAACTTACTTATACACTGCTTATATGGAAATTCTACAGCTAGCATTTGCATCGAAGTAATTATATGATTGTACTATTGGATTGTACTTGCTACGTACTCATGTGCCATATGAACATAGGTAAATGAGAGAAGATGAGAAAAAAGAATGCAAATAATTTTTTACTTAAGTAACTCTCCTTTGAGGACAACTTTCTGTATGTGAGTGATTTATAAAGGTATAGGCTATTTCACGTACAATGCATGACCAAAACACTCAGAACTTAAAAGGAATTTCCTCAGTGAGTAAGAAAATACTCCAGACTTAGAGCAGTGATCCTTGACTGTGCCAAATTCAACACCAATGTGGCAAACTGATCAGGCTCTCTGTGTTTTCAGTGAAATGTTTATGTTAACAGTTTATTTTTTTAATTTAAACACGTCGATTATTTCTCTTGATTTTTTTTTGCATATTTGTCACACTTAAATGATTGAGATCATCAAACAAATTGTAATATTACAAAAAGAAACCAGAGTAAATACAGTTTTTAAATGATGATTCCATAACCTTCCCGTTCCCAGCTAAATCATGAATGAACTGTGATTAACCACATTAGTGGGAGACCTGATTACTGCCAGGCCTGTTGAATCAAGAATGTTCTTATATAAAACCTTTCTGACAAATTTAACTAAAGCATGTTCAAGATATCACGTTAAGAATGTGTGTATGTGTGTCTGTGTGTGTCTGTGTGTGTGTGTAGGACATAATACATCAATTATCAAATTGTACGGTACAAATTCACAAAACAGACTGCTGTTCAAGGTATGCATATTCAAAGATATGGGTTTACTTATGCTTATGGTTTAACTACCTTGCATAAGTACTCGCTTGAGCTTTTCCATTCTGTCTTGTAGTGTTAGCTTAACATAAATAAATTATGAATGAACCCTTAACAAATTATTTACAAATAACATTGTTTCTATGAAACCATAAATAGATTGTTTTAAAAAGAAAGCATAAATTAATATTATATTACAATATTTTGTCCCATATTTAACTGTACTGTTATAGCTCATAGTTCCCCCTAAAGTCCCTAGTGGAATGATTGAGAACAGCATTTCCCTTCTCAAATTTTTCACCCCAATTAATGGGCCCACAATTTTTTTCTCAGAGCACAGAACATTCATTTTTCACTCTCCAATTGCAATGGACCATATGTTTCACTCCCCTGTTTCAAACAATAGATGGGGACTAACAAGATTAGTTAAAAAAAAATGACCATTGAGATATCTGGTAGTCGAAAGCCTCAGCTCTTATTGCTGAGCCGAGCAAGAGTTCTCTGACTCACTGAAAAGAGCCATCATTTCCATCACTAATGCAAACACATAGAGCAGTCTGTGCCGCCCCCTTTGGAATCTGTTGAAAGTAGGCAGTGAGGACTCAGTGAACTTCTTCTCACCACAATCCCAGTGCAACCTCTGTCTCCAATCAGCTCTCTCGCCCGTGAAGCTGAACACAGTTACTGAACAGAGTCTACAGAAAGCACATTTTGTGCCATTAAAGGGAACTGAGCAGGTGTGAAGAAGCGCCTATAAACCCAGGTAGGATGAACTTGGGATTTTCTTTTTAATTATTTTCAATTGGTGAAGAGAAACTTTGCAAAATTTTGCTGAAGCAATTCCCGGATAAACTTTGCATTGCATTACATTCCACTGGCAGTCTTGCAACAGCTAGTAATATAATAGATACAGCTGGAGTTCATTGGTTCATAAAAAACTTTGTAGTTTCAAGATGCCGTATTGTGTTAAGATCAGCCGGGAAGGAATGTTAAAAAAATCAGACAGTTCTTTCAATGTAAAAGCCAACATGAAGTTTTTAAATTAAATTTAAATTTATTGCAATAATACAGTTGAAATGTTTAATGATTTTACATCCATTGTGCATTATCTGAATTTCTGATATAATTCAGGTTATAATAATATTAACTAATAATATTCTATTAACTATTTAAAAAACATATTTCACTAACAATGGTGTACTCCATTTTATACATGAACCCTTACTTGACTTCTATATATGAATTATGCAGCAAACAGTTATTATAATCATCATATGGAACAAATATAGTCACTATTGGCATTCGTTAGCAAAATATAAAAGAATAACATGTAGTTGGTAATATTTTGAGCTTAAACATAGAAGCACACTATATATATATATATATATAGTATGTAACTTAATATTAGCATAATTTAATAACAAGTGCTTATTAAACTCTTTAGATGGATTTTAGGCCACTGCTCTACTTTTTCCTCCTTGATATTATTTGTGTGCTTGAATATATTTTATTATATTGTATGTTAATATTAATACTCACTATCTGATTTGTGTTGATTAACTGCCAGCTGTTTTTTCCTCTCTCTCTCTCTCTCTCTCTCTCTCTCTCTCTTTCTCTCTCTCTCTATGTGTGTGTGTTGCAAACACTTTGCTTTTTATGATGATTAAAAGAATCTTACTTGTATGCAACCTCACATTAAACTGAGGTTAAAATAAAACAGTCAGTGTCTGGAGACTGACAGAGTAATTATGTTTTGTTATGCTGAATGATGAATGCAAACTATGTGCTGATTTTCCTGCTGCAGATTAATTTTGGGGGTCTGTGGTAACCCCCACCCGCAGCTCACTGACAAGCCAGCTTTTAATAACCAGCATGCTAAATTACTAAAGATATGGCAATGCTGGATTCAATGTCCTTTAGTTAGATCGATCAAGTTCTGAAATATTTTACGGTTGTTTAGTGAACAGTTGGCATTAGGGGAAATGTAACTAGCTTTTCCAGTTGTCTGAATAAAAATATGTGTGTCTAATATTTTCTGCAGTAATCCGTACTCATTCTCCTGAGGTGTGCCAATAATTGTGACGCTGTCTGTGAAAACCTGGCTAAAGTAATTATTTTTGTGATTCACTGTTTTCTCTATAAAATCATATTTAGAATGGTTTTATGTAGAAAACAGTGATTTAAAAAAAAGAAAAAGAAACCCTTTAGGTGGGTTTTCAAAGACAGTGTAACCCTCCTGACTCTCTCTCTCTCTCTCTCTCTCTCCGCTTCAC
>JAQMYJ010000002.1:19957425-19989454 GCA_030014305.1 Clarias laeviceps | reverse complement strand
TGTGTATATGTGCATATTTGACACCAACAAATACCCAGAATAAAAATGGCATTATTGTGGTGTAAAAAGGTACCACAGTATCCAGACACCACAGGTCATCATTTTGTAGAATGTTCTCTGTCCTTGTTTCTCTTTCTGACTTTAGATCATGGGGAGTGTTTGGGATGCAGTGCTGATACTGGGTTGTATGTGGCTCCCCTCCTGCTTGTGTCAGACTTTCTCTCCTCAAGCTGCCAAACTAAAGTTCCGTCTTGCTGGCTACCCGCGCAAACACAACGAGGGCCGGGTGGAGATCTTTTATAACAGCGAGTGGGGTACAATCTGTGACGATGACTTCACTCTGAGTAATGCCCATGTGCTCTGTCGCCATCTAGGATTTGTGAATGCTATCAGTTGGTCACATAGTGCCAAGTATGGACCGGGCACAGGTTGGTCTAACAGCTGTTTCCTTTTGTGATTTCGAAATGAGGACACAGTATGGGTAATTCATAATTTTTTAAAAGCTTAAATGTAAGAAAGTACTGTACAGTATATACCCTGTGTGGTAAAAAAAAAAAATGGAAAAGGAGAGAAGTTTATTGGTAATTAAATTGATTTATATTACACCACTGCTGAATTCTCAGATCGGATCTTTCCTTTGATTGTTTCCACCTGGCTTGCAGTACATACGATCATGCTCATTAACTTTGCTCCACATTACTGTCTCTGCAGGTAAGATTTGGCTGGATAACGTAATATGCAGAGGCTCAGAAACCAGCATTGAGAATTGTGTGTCTCGAGGGTGGGGCAACAGTGACTGCACACATGATGAAGATGCAGGGGTTGTCTGTAAAGATGAAAGGCTACCTGGGTTTTTGGAGGACAACATCATTGAGGTAAGTTGAATATGTCAAGAGAAAGAGGAAATGTGGTTCTGGAATGCAAAGGAATTGACTTTTAAATTTCCAAACCCCGTTTCTACTATATGTACAACTGTTGTACATATGATCAACATACAGTAATGCTGTTACTATTACCTCTTACTCTTCAAACCTAGGCCCTTGGCATAAAATAAAACATGTAATCACTTTGTATGTTTTAAAATAACATTTCTAAGCTGATAATTTGATATTTATATATAGTTAGTGTTAGTGTGTGTGTTGCACAAGTACAATGTGCTGCAAATATTTTTTTTGTGTGTTTCCTCATGTTGAAACCAATTATCCTGCTTCAAACTGAGCAATTTGAATCAATTTTCGCAATGGCACCAATTCTGTAAAAACAGGATACAATAGGATATCAAAGCAATGTAATTATATGAATGTTGTTATATATATATTTATTTATTTTTTTAAAGAAAGAACAGTTTTCTATTTCTTTTAATTTACTTTCATTACTTGGAAACATATTCATGTAGGTTATTTAATAATCTTAAAATGCACTCCAAATATTTTTTTGTGTAAATTTGCATAGGTTTTACTGGGGAATAGTAATCATCATTTGATTTAGCAATCTGTGATGTGACCTAACAGTGAATTTACCCTCTTCTACTCTCTCTCTTTGTTCTTGTTTCCCTTCTTTCCCCATCTGACTGCTACAGGATGGGGTTTAAGAGTGTAGAGGAGAACATGTAGAAAGACTTCAGTTAGTGCTAGTTGTGCAAGCTGCTGCAGCTTTTGCAGGAAATTAACCTCTTATGGTTTGGCTGCCTGTGAACTGACCTCACATCCTCACATCAGACGGAGATTGTAGTAGTGAGGGAGAAGGGGTGGGGGACAAACAGCTGCATTGGGCTCTACTTTACACACACACACACAGCTAGTCAGGAATATTGAATATTATTTAAGATTTTAGGTTGATTTTTTCCATAAGTTTTAAAATTCCTTGAGTTAATGAGTTAATTATGTAGTTAATAAATAAACATTAATGATGAGAATTCTAACTACATGGGCATAAACCCAGAAAGGTAAAATGACTTACCATCAAAAAACGAAACAGTGGGACTGGAAACTCATCACAAAGTCACTCACAAACAAATACCCACATTTTCCCACACGTGCAAATGCACAGTTATAAAGAAACACAAAACAGATGCAGAGTGAAAGGAAAAGGTTTTTATTCTGTTCACTTCACTTGAGTGTGTGTGTGCGTGTGCATGTGCGGCCGTGTGTATGTTAGAGAGAGAGAGAGAGAAAGAGAGCATGCACATGTGTTCAGCTCACATCTGGATTTCCTGCATATTTTTTACAGTTGTCCCAATTTTCCACTTTTATGATTATATGTCATACTTTCATTCAGTCACTTACACTAATAATAATAATAATAATAATAATAATAATAATAATAATAATAATAATAATAATGCATAAGCCAAATTACAATTTTTTTGACAATAGCTATAACTAGGTTATTACTTCAGTTTATAGAATTTCTATTGTGCTATAATTTTCCCAGAATGTACTATCTGGGAGTTGAGTCATGTCAACTGGACTTCTTTCTTGTTAGGTAGAAACATTTCACTACTCATACAAGTAGCTTCTTCAGTCTGAGGGAATCTGGTAGGTTTCATATACAGTATTTGTATTCTTTAGAGTCAAGACCTCCCCCCCCCCTAGAGTCTCTCCCTCCCCTACTCTCTGACGACTCTGCCTCTAACTCTCATCTTGTCCATTGTTCACCTACAAAGCAACAAGCCTTTTCAGGCAGGGAACAATCCTACAGGATACAAATATGAGGAACTTACTAACTTCCCTCAGACTGAAATAGGTACTTGGGTACAGAATGTACTATATAAATATTACACACACACACACACACACACACACACACACACACACACACACACACACACACACACACACACACACCATGAGCCATAACATTAAAACCCAGTACATTAAGCCAAATATTGTTCCTCTTGTGCCCTCAAGGCATGACTCCACAAGACCCCTGGGGTGTGCTGTAGTGTCTGGCACTGGGATGTTAAAGGCAGATTCTTTGGGCTGCAAGTGGGGTGGATACTTCATGGATCTAACTTGTTTTGTCTTGTGCATTCCATGGATGCTTGGTTAAATTGAGATCTGGAGAATTTGAAGGCTGGATCAACAACCTTGAACTCTTTGCCTGCTAAGCTCCTGACACGCTAGGCACTGGGTGTTCTGATATCTTTCTATCATAGCCAGCATTTTTTTTCAGCAGTATGTTCTGTATAGTCTTTTCTGTGAGATCAGACAAAGCAGGCTGGCTTTTGATCATAGATGAGCCTTGGCTTGCTATGAGCCTGTCACCAGTTTAATGGTATATAATTGATAATCAATGTTGTGTGTTGTTGAACTGGCCTCCAAATATTCCAGATTTTTCAGATCTGGAAAAATTTCATGCCCTGGTACCACAAGCGTAACCTACACAAGCATCCATGCTCTGGTACCACAAGCGTAACCTACACAAAATTCAGCTTATCTTTTTGCATTTTTAATGTTATGGCTATTTGGTATGAACACCTAGTATGAACACATAGTACTGCTCCGCTGAAAGTTGCAACTACAGTGGACAGTAATATGATACCTCTAATGTATTAGACGATATATGTGTTAATATTACTCATTATATTAGAAAATGAGTTTGTCTGTCTAGTATTTTATTAGAAACAAAAGTAAAAGAACCTTATGACAACTGAGATGGTTTGTATCTGGATAGTAATAGATTTGAAATGTAAGAAGAATATTTTTTAAACTTGTCTGAAGTAGGTATAAGGTGACTGAGAGGTCAAATAATTTAAAGAGTATGGGATGTCATGGGGACATTATCCAAACCATATGTCTAACTAACCATGAACATCTGGGTAAAAAGAAACTTTCATGGGAACAAAAAAAGAGAATGTTAGAATGTTTGGGAAAACTTAAACGTATACAGTGGGTACGGAAAGTATTCAGACCCCCTTAAATTTTTCACTCTTTGTTATATTGCAGCCATTTGCTAAAACCATTTAAGTTCATTTTTTCCTTATTAATGTACACACAGCACCCCATATTGACAGAAAAACACAGAATTGTTGAATTTTTTGCAGATTTATTAAAAAAGAAAAACTGAAACAACACATGGGTCTAAGTATTCAGACCCTTCGCTCAGTATTTAGTAGAAGCACCCTTTTGATCTAATACAGTCATGAGTCTTTTTGGGAAAGATGCAACAAGTTTTTCACACCTGGATTTGGGGAAAAATGTACTTAAATGATTTTAGCAAATGGCTGCAATATAACAAAGAGTGAAAAATTTAAGGGGGTCTGAATACTTTCCGTACCCACTGTATATATTTAATAGATAACTGCTTCAGGACCCATTTCATTTGTACCAGTCACTCCCATCATTTGGATTATGGCTTTTTTTTTTATTTATTGCATTTTTCGTCCCTACCCTTTGCAGCAATCTAAATTTAACCAAATTCAAACAACATGCTGCTACAATAGGCCTGCATGCTGAAATTAGAATAGATCTGCATTAGACTAGCAATTAATATTCCTCTAAATTGCATTTGTCAAATCACATAAACATGTGCACCAACAACAATAAGAGAAATGTTACTTGATTGCACCACAGTGAAGATGTGCCTTGAAGTTGCATATACAGTATGTATTTGCATATACTGTATGAATATGCATATTTCATATACAACTTTTTTTATTACCAGAATAATATATCTGCTATATTAATGTATTGCTTTGTAATAAATATTCACAGTAGATATATTATTGCTCCTTTTTTTTTGGAATTACTTGCTTTTATGAAGTAATGTGATATTATGTAATTTTAGCCTGTGGTTTGAATAGCCCAAGCACAGTTATTAACCTTAGATATATTGATCAGTACCTTAAACCTTTTAATATCCCAGCTTATTATTAATATATTCATCTTGGAGCAGATTGTTCAGAAGCTCTTCTGAATTATTCAGTACCTACAGTGAAACTAATAAGTAAGGTATGTAGTTATAGAAGTGACAAATGTGAATCTTGGCCCAACAAGATTCTTGGGAATTTAAGGGGGCTGAATCTGCATGGGAGGTTTATTAACATTTATGGCACTTGTTATTAATGGCTAGACGTAATGTAATATAATCTCCAAGAAACTAAATTCTTAAAAATATGCCATTTTAGGAAAGTAATCCGCACACTGATTGTTCAAACTACTGTTCTGTAAGCATTGCATTATAATAGCACATTTTTTCTTCTTTTGCTGCTGTTGTAGATGCAGGTGGATGAGAACAGGTTGAAAGAGATCCGCTTGCATCCTGTCAGTGATCAATTGCCTACTACTGAGGGTGTGGTGGAGGTGAAGGATAAAGATGGCTGGGTTCACATCTGCAATATTGGCTGGACCAACGAAAACTCCCGTGTGGTGTGTGGAATGATGGGGTTTCCCTCAGGCAAGACCATATCAAAGAAGAAAAACAGGTATGAGATCAGGCATTACATGTGGTTACTGAGCATGAGTAAAGGTTTAAAAATATATTGTTCTCCATGTGTCCATGTGAGTTTCCTCTGGGTTTCCTTCCATTTCCCAAAAACGTCCTGGTAAGCAGATTGATGAGAATGTGTGGGCACATTGGATCCGTATCTACAACCTTTACCAGGAAGTGATTACTGAAGATTGATTCAAATGATTGAAAATATGCCTTATTTCATAGTTTTTATAACTTATTTGCGTTCACTTTCAGATTTGTCCAGACATCCTACTGGTAGAAACCATAACAAGGCATAACAAAAACATCATAAAAGGACAAGCAAGGCATGAGTGTTAGAATGAATCATCGGAACTGCTGAATGCATAGCTGGAGCTTGAGGGAAAAAAAGCGTCCAAGAGAGCTCAGCTGCCGGCTGCTTTTTGATTCATTTATATATTTAAACATTTTTCTCTTAGTCATTGAGCGTAAAGTGTTTATCTTAATTTAGTGCACTGAGAAGTAGCTGCTCAAAGAACACATCCTATGTAATTTAAAGATATTCAACTTGAGATAAAGTACACAGTATGTGTATTTATGTCTGTATGTAGACTTTAGAGTTAGAGTTTAGAGTGTGTAATAGATCTAAACATGTAAATTCCAGTACTATCCTACACCCTGTTATAGTGCTGATGAGACATCACTAGTATTTTATGGTGCCTGACAGTTAATAACTTTCATCTGTGGAACCTCATGCCAAAATCTTGTTGAATAATGTAAGCCTTGGGCGCATTCTTTAGTGAGTTTATGGCTTGTCCAGGTGTAATATATTTTTGCCTATTTCTGAAGTGGTTCTCTAGTCCCCTCCTGCTCGCTGTCTGTTTTTTTCACTCTCTTTCTCTCTCTTTAACCGGGGTCCACGTCATAGACACGCTTGCAGATTCACACCAGATGGTTAAATTTAAGCAGAGTGCTGTGCTAGACAGACCATGTTTATGAGTGAGTATACTGAAAAAAAAATAATAATAATGAAAAAGAGGATGAAAAACAGAACTCAACCAAAAAGTGGCTGGTGGAGTTTATCAAATTATAAGCTTTGAAATGTAAGAAAGGTACTGTCAGTATATATTTGCAAATATATTGTACACTCACAGAAATTATAGTACTAAAATGTAGTTATCCTTGTTCCTGAGTTGGTGCTCTCATTCAAGGCTACATCTGCTATACCATAATATGTACAGTGTCAAAAAAAAAATCACACACATTTTGTTGAAACGCCTTTTGCTTTGATGTGGCATGCATTTGAAGTGGCCTAGTTTCAATAAGCTTGTTTAATGTCACAACATTTGTTTCTGTCCAGAGTAACATTACTTTCTCTCTAATCTCTGGTATTGATTATGGGAGAGTCATTTCATTGCGTAAAGCCTTCTCCAGCACAAGATTCTCAATGGGGTTAAGGTCTGGATTCTGTGGTGGCCAATCCATATCTGAAAATGATGTCTCGCGTTCTCTGAACCGAGTTGAACTTGATAAATCCTAACATTGTCAACATATTGTAACATGTTCTTGGAATATGTTCATGTGAATATGTTCCACTGGTGATTTAGTATATTTAGGGCGTCAGATGTCCTCATTTTTTGGGAATATAATGACTTTGCTGAACCTAGACCTGACCAACAGAAGCAACACCAGATCATAGCACTGCCCCACAGGCTTGTACGGTAGGCACCAGGCATGAGGCATCACTTCATCTGTCGCAATTCTTACCTGTGGCCACTCTCTCACTCACTCATCTTCTATACCGCTTTATCCTGTATTCAGGATCGCGGGGACCTGGAGCCTATCCCAGGAGGCTTAGGGCACAAGGCGGGGTACACCCTGGACAGGGTGCCAATCCATCGCAGGGCACACACACATACACACACTCACACACTCCAGGCAATTTGGGAACGCCAATCAACCTAACCTACATGACTTTGGACTGTGGGAGGAAACCGGAGTACCTGGAGGAAACCCACCAAGCGGGAAGAACCTGCAAACCCCATGCACACAGAGACAGGAATCGAGCCTGGCTGGGAAATGAACCCAGACCCTGGAGGTGCAAGGCGACAGTGCTAACCATTACACCACTGTGCAACCTGTTGCCAGCTGAACCATATTAATCACTGCATTAATTATTCAGTGGAACGTTCTTAGTGTAACTATTTGCTTAGTTTAATTAAGGTGGTGATTTTTTTTGCCCAGGCAGTACATCTTTAATCTGGAAGCATGAATATCTATGTACCTTTAAAAATTATTTGAGGTAACCTTGGTCCCCAAGTGGCGCAGTGGTAAAGTGCTCGCCCTATCATCCAAAAATTGCTGGTTCGATCTCCGAGTGATGCTGTAGCCTCTCGCATTAATTGCAATCACAGGCGTCTGTGAGCTCATGCAAGCGAAAAGAGCAGATAGCGCTGTCCTCCGAGTGTGATGCAATGCACCGAACGGTGCGAGTGCAAGCAGTTCGATAAGATGCGGGCTGTGACATCACGTGGTTCGGAGGAAACACATGATAGTCTGCGGCCCTCCAGACTGAGTGATCGTAGTAGCCTTAATGTGGGAGCCCCTTAGTTAGTTTTTAAGAATAAAGTTTTAAAAGTACACACCATATAAGAGGGTTCCCGTTTAGGGTACTACCACAGGGATGATGAAAATGTAGTTGAAATTGAGCATACACAAATGTTGCTTCAAATGTATGTGAGTCTAACTGTACATGTAAACATACTGTAGGATGTTAATTCAACAATCATGGTGTTTATTCAATACTGAGGATTGTGCTGTGTATCAATATTCTGAGCCCTGACACTACAGCCTTACTTTGAGCACAGACAGTAGCATTGGAGTCTTACATGTGCACAATTTTGAACTTTTTGAACAACGTTTGTGACCTCATACTACTGTGCATCCTTTTTCTGCTCACTGTTAGGAGTCATTTCTATGATAACTTACGACAGGTGTTTAAGTCAAACCGGGACTTGTGATGAAATTTCTTGTGAATGAAGCCGTAAAACTGATGGACATTTACACAAGACTTTAAGCACTTTAAGAATGGTGTTGAGTAAAATATTTGAATGGTGCAAATATTTTATAGAAGACTGATGATTGATAATCTTGGCCAAGGTGGCTCAGAGCCCACTGCAGTTGTTCCTGTGACCATTCATAGAGTGGAACACCTGATGCTTAAAAATGATGAATGATGGATAACTTTGCCAACTTATGGAACAGACACAACTGCTTGTGGGAATTGTACACTACACAAACACCAGACACACATTACAGGAACTCTTACCAAATCACTTATACAGTTCTGACCTCACTCCAAGCCCTTTCCACATGTTTGGGCCATTAAAGGAGTTCTAGGGAAGCCAGTATATCAAATATGCGCTTATGGCTCTTGTGTACTGGGTAAACGTTCTACCTTGATGGTGTCAAAGCACTACTGAAATGCTGGGATAGGTGCATTATTGTAGCAGGGGATTATATAGAGAAATAAAGGTAGTTTTTAATGTTATAACTTTGTTCTGTTATTCTGCAAAATCAAAAGTCCATTCATCTTCACTAATCCCTTTTTGAACAGTATTTTGATTTTGAACAGTACAGTAAATGTGATGTGGGAAACCACCTAGGGTGGGATGCCAGTCTATTGCAGGGAACCATGCACACTTACATCACAACATTATTTTATTCATACACAGGGTAGCCATTTCACCTACCAACATGTTTTCAGAAGAGAAAGGAAAATGGAAAAGGCAGAATAAACCAAGACAGGCATTGGGAGAACACTTTGGCATTGGGAGTCATTGGGAGAAATGTCACTCATACAGTACCCCATGATCAAGGTTAAATCAGGTACCCTAGCCTGCTAAAGTAGCATCGCTACTCTTTCTGCGCATATGGTTTTAATGATAAGAAATAGATTTTTACGGTCTGCGAACATTTTCTTCTCTAAAGCTGACGCAATGCTGTCAATGAAAATGACCCTCCACTATTTAGATCATGGCTGATTTTTTCATAGTTATGCAATATCTGATGCTAGGAGCTGAGATTGAATCTTAACCTAATCACGGCCAGGGAAAATGCCTAAGCATGTCTAGAGCAAATATTTCCATGTGTGTTGCACACTCGGTAGATGGAGACAAACACATGGCATAACTTACACTTAACAATGCATAAAATTAAATGCTACACATGCAATATGTTGGTGAGTAAACAGTCTTGAATTAGAATCGTGTGGTTGGTATTCAAATAGACTTTACACAAATATATTTTAACATCAGGTCAATTTGAATGGTCTGTCCCTGAAAATGTAGTGAATTATACTGCATGTTTGTCAGTAAGCTGCTAGAATGTTAGAAATGTGTTAGCCGTGTTAAACGAATCGAGGTGGCAAACTCAGGCTGCCAACATTGACCAGGAAAGGTATAACAGGCCATTTATTATATAACCAATCATGTGTTTATATATCTATATTCTTAAAAATAGTGAACAGCAGTTTTCGCATTTCCTGTTGTTTGATGATTTGTTTACTGATGCTTTTATATTATTGTTGTGTCCAGTCACAATCGTGTATATAGGATTCACTCGGTGGCCTGCGGTGGAAACGAAGCTCATCTGTCTGCATGTACCATGGAGTTCAGTAAGAACACCAGCTCCCCTTGTCCTGCTGGAGGTCCTGCTGCAGTCAGTTGTGTGCCTGGGCCCCAGTTCAGTCAAGGCCACAAGAACAAGCAGAAGAAAAAACGCACAGTAAGCTCAAACTTGTTGCCTCTTAAAGCAATAGTGGCCTCTAGGAGCACATTTTACTAGCAGCTTCATGCAGGGTGCTGAAACTGTAAAAGGTCACTGTAGTGTAGAAGTATTCATTGAAAATTAATTGTATGAATTCTGTATATAATATTCTATATTTTTTCATTCGTAGTAAACAATCACACAACTAATTAGTATAAGGATTACTAACAAAAGTAGTTCTTTGTCTCTGACCCAGCCTAAGGTGCGTCTAAAGGGTGGTGCAAGGACAGGGGAAGGCCGTGTGGAGGTGCTGAAGGGTTCTGAGTGGGGTACAGTGTGTGATGACCTCTGGAGCTTACCGTCTGCCAGTGTGGTATGCAGGGAATTGGGCTTCGGTACTGCTACTGAGGCGCTAACTGATGCACGCATGGGCCAAGGTAGATTACTGAGCAAACAGCACCTAAACTTTAGCTTGAACACAATGTTTTTAGCCATTATAGATCTAAGTAATGAAATATTAAAAATGTCCTTGCAAGCTTTCTACAGAGCATGCGTGCATGTGATACTATTAACAAGTCAGTTTTGTGCAAAATATTTATTGTGCTCATGTTCATCATGAAATGTAATATTGTGTTAATCATAGGCACAGGACACATCTACATGAATGAGATACGGTGCCAAGGGAATGAGAAGAGCTTGTGGGATTGTCCTCATAGCAACATCACTTCAAAGAAGTGCAAACACATGGAGGACGCCGCGGTCAAGTGCAACGTCCCTTACATGGGATTTGAAAAAAGGGTCAGAATATCTTCTTCTAGGAAGATAAGATTAGTTTGGCCTAATAGATAGAATAGCTGTTTATATTTGACATTATAGAGTGTATTTACAAATATAAAACCATATGAAATGTTTTTCCTGTTTGACAGATTTTTTAGGATATTAAAATAAAACTTTTGTGCATGCCATTTTTTCTGATGTGTATCATTTAATTTTCTGTTGTACTATAGCCAACTCTGAGATCAAGTACCTGTATATTACACTTGTTTTGTTACGTTTTACTTAAATGAGACAATTTAATTAGATTAACTTTCTTAAGGAGGCGGCACAGTGGTGTAGTAGTCGTCTTACACCTCCAGGGTCTGGGTTTGATCCCGTCTCTGTGTGCATGGAGTTTGCATGTTCTCCCCGTGCTTGGTGGGTTTCCTCCCACAGTCCAAAGACCTGCAGCTAGGCTAATTGGCATTCCCAAAGTGAATGAGTGTGTGAGTCTGTGTGTGCCCTGCGATGGATTGACACCCTGTCCAGGGTGTACCCCGCCTTGTGCTCAAAGTCTCCTGGGATAGGCTCCAGGACCCTTGCGACCCTGAATACAGAATAAAGCCGTATAGAAGTTGAGTGAGTGATTAATTTGTTTAGATTAACATGTGAATCTAATGTGATGGCATACATTTTGGTTCAGTTTTAAGCACAGTTAGTATATTCTTACTGTCAGTCCCAGGGTTATGTCAAGAAGGGCATACAGTGATAAAATCCTGTGCCAAATTGAATATGTTAATCCTAATTATCTTTTGTGGTGACTCCTAATTGAAGCACCCAAAAGAAGTAGTCTGATGATTTGCCTTTTGTTTATTAAATGAGTTGACAAAGTGTTATATTTAAATATTCTTTTTCCTAAAAAGTATTTAAAAAATATTTTTAGATTACATTTTCGTATATATATTGTGTCGAGGATATGGTTAAAAATTCAATTGAATTCAATCAAATAATTGCCACTATAATTGATATTTAGTTGTCGCTTAACTGTAGAATCATGAAATTTCACAGATGCTCTACCTACCTTAAATGAGCCACTGGGCTGAACTGGCTTTTATTTCTACATTTAAATTTGCACTTTGCTGCTTGTCTCTTAACCCATACCAGATCCGTCTGATTGGAGGCCGTACACAGTTGGAAGGCCGGGTGGAGATTCAAGCTGATGTTTCAGGGGAGTGGGGCCTGATCTGTGGGGATGACTGGACTTCTCGGGAGGCCATGGTGGCATGCAGGCAGCTGGGACTGGGACATGCCAGCAGTGGCCTTAGAGTAAGAATTCACTGAATCCTGAAACAAGCATGTGTAATATATCAGAGGTACCCAGTTCAGTTAACAGAGACTTGTTCACTTGAACATGTCTGGATTTAATGTTCAGACCCTGGAATTATTTAGGACTTTTTTTTAAAGCAAAAACTTTTGCATCAATTTTTGAGAGATGTATCTGATTGGACCTCATCAAAGATGAACAATTTATAGATCACTATCTTAAAACCACAGATAGAACTGTGCAGTGAGATGCTGCC
Source organism: Clarias laeviceps (assembly GCA_030014305.1). NCBI lineage: Eukaryota > Metazoa > Chordata > Actinopteri > Siluriformes > Clariidae > Clarias > Clarias laeviceps. The sequence continues at coordinate 19,976,939 of JAQMYJ010000002.1, read as the reverse complement.
AGGAGCACGAATCAGCTCTAATGCACCAATTAATCAGCGTATGAAACGGTGAGTGGGTGTCTATAACAACATGCTGGGATTGTAGTTATCTCAGGATAAGAAACCAAACACATACAGACTGTGGTGCAGTACAAAGCAGGTTTCGTTCGTACTGTAGATCCAAGCTGTGGACTGACAGATTCCAGATGGAGCAGCATACTGTAGACTCTGACACAATCAAGTTCAGTAATGTGGTCCTTTTCATAACTGTGAAACTTGCTGTAGTACAATATCACAGAAATGTGTTCATTCATGTTTGAGTTGGCTCTTTAGGTGAACGTGGAGATTGGGTAATGAGTAAGATAAATCAAATGTCCTTTGAATTACCAGTATAAATAGTTTTTGGAATGCAGAACCACACTAAAATACCAAGGACATGCACTTGGAACATGTGCTTAATATTTTGCATCAGATACTTCTGTGGGAGACAAACAACATAGGGCAGGGATAGAAGAAAGGGAATCCTAGCATAAAATTATTCAGTTGAATTAGAACCTCATTTAAGTTACCCTCATTTAAGAATCTCATTTAAGTGAACATTGAGAGTGTCTGGTACATAAAGTAAGGACAGGCCGTTAGATCATTAATTGTTTAGATCAGATTTTCCCACCTTTATTAAGTATACCTGTTTAACTGCTCTTACAGCAAATATCCAATCAGCCAATCACATGGCAGCAACTAAATGCATACAGACATGTTAACATGGTCAAGACGATCTACTGAAGTTCAAACCAAGCATCATAATTGTGAAGAAAGGTGATTTAAGTGACTTTGAACATGCCATAGTTGTAGGTGCCAGACGGGCAGGTCTGAAAACTGCTGATCCACTGGGATTTTCACACACAACCACCTCTACGCCAACAGAGAATAGTCTGAAAAAGAGAAAATATTCAGTGAGTGGCTGTCCTCTGGGTGACAATGCCTTGCTGATGCCAGAGGTGAGAGGAGAATGGGCAAAGGTTTTCAAGCTGATAGTTAGGCAACAAGATGAATTACTGTAACATCTTGTTACAACAAAGATGCTGTAGAGCATTTCTGATGGCACAGTATGTTTAACATTGAAAAAGGTGAGCTGTAGCAGCAGAAGACCAGACTAGGTCCATCAATCACATTGGAAAAGATTGAAAGATTGAAAAAATGTTGCTTGGTCTGATGAGTCTCAATTTCTGCGGAGACAGACATGGCTTGGATTAAAACATGAAAGCTTCCTGCCTTGTATCAACTGTTCAGGCTGGTGGTGGTGGTGTAATGCAGCATCTCGGCTTATTTTGGGCCTCTTAGTACCTTAGTATTGTTGCTGACCATGCTGACCACAAGATGACTTGTGTCACAAAGGAAAATCATCTCAAACTGGTTTGTTGAGTTCACTGTACTCAAATGGCCTCCATACCAGATCACCAGATCGCAAACCAAACAGAGCACCTTTGGGATGTGGTGGAATGGGAGATTTCGCTTCATGGATGCGGAGCAACATTGTGGTGCTATTATGTCACTATGTATGTACGTATGGACCCAAATTCCTGTACCAAATTATTCGACTTATTGAAAAGAATCCAAATTCCCATAATTAGTTAAAACCAATCTATTATTTTCATATAATCGTTGAAATAGCAGGGCATGACCTTGTTTAGTAGAACTGCAAATCAGTTAATATTTACTTAGTTAATACATTTCATCAGGGAGCTCAGTCAGTTGCCCTTGCAGGTATCGCAGATCTGTTTAGTTGGGGCAGGACAGAGCATGAGGGCATGGTACGATTTGGCTCCAGATGGCGGACTAGGGAGGCCATGGAGGCCTGGCAGTATGCAAGGCTTGGCTATAGCCAGCATGCAAACATAATAACGGAGGATATCTGTGGCATGAATAAGCATCCTGAATTGAGACGTCTGTTAGGTTTGTAACAACAAACAAATGCACATGATTTTATAGTTGAGAATGTGTATTCAGTAATATATGGCAGAAACACCTAAACACAATCGATCTGGTTTAACCTGCTGTTATTAACAGACTGCTTGTGCGCCATTATTATAATAACAGATAAAGTCTCTTGTTTTACTGTATAATTAGCATCATCCTCTTTGTTACTAAGGAAACCTGGTACTGGGAAGGCAGTAACGTGACTGAGATGGTGATGAGTGGGGTGAAGTGTCGTGGAGATGAGATGACTATAACTGAGTGTCAGCACCATAGTGTTCTCAACTGTAAGAGGGCAGGAGCTGCATTTGCTGCTGGAATTATCTGCACAGACTGTAAGTAATACATGCATCGGCCAATCTGAGGGACAGCAAATGGTTTATTATTCTCTTTTGGAGATAAATGACAAGGCTGTTTCTTAAAGGTTGTAAGTAATAACCAGTGAACATATCCTCCCCTTCTCAGCTGCATCAGACCTGGTCCTGAATGCCCCTCTGGTGGAGTACAGCGTCTACATAGAAGACCGGCCACTGCATTTGCTCTACTGTGCAGCAGAGGAAAACTGCCTCTCGAAATCTGCAGTCAACGACAATTGGCCGTACGGGCAGAGGCGTCTACTTCGATTCTCCTCAGAGATCCACAACGTGGGCCAGGCCGACTTCCGTCCCCGTTTGAGCCGTAATTCCTGGGTGTGGCATGAATGCCACAGGTAAACACAGGGCAGCTAGCCAGTGCTGCTTGTTACTCATTGTTCAATGTCATATTAATGACAATTCCAATAATCAGTTTGAGCTGAATGTACAGATCCATGGTGTTTACATGGATTCATCGATAGTGTTTGTTAATATTGAAATAACACATAGAAGACTTAGGACAACATAATATTCTAGTCACATTTTATACATTGTGAGTAAGCATTAAAATGAATAAGTGTAGTTTTATACCTGGACATGGTTGTGAGAGCAGCAATAATTCCTGCTGTAATTCTGCCAGCTGCACTCACTACGTGTGTGTGTTACCCCTACCAGGCATTATCACAGCATGGATATCTTCACCAACTACGACCTGCTGGATCTCAACGGCACAAAAGTGGCAGATGGTCACAAAGCCAGCTTCTGTCTTGAGGACACAGACTGCAATGAAGGTAAGGCAGGGGTTATGATTATGATGCTTTTGGTATGCAGAGCCCCAGGCTGCACATCTGGGCCTGATTTAGCATTTTATGGGCGCAATGTAAATTTATGGCATCTGAATGTGAATCATCAGCATGCACAGGGAAAAGGTGGCACAATCCACATATATCAGATAACACGTTTCTTCTTATGGTTGGACAGTTTTCAGGTTATATGTCTACAGAAAATGAGAAGCCAAGTGATTTGTTAAATTTATTGCTCCAGGTGTTTCAAAACAATACCAGTGTGCCAACTTTGGGGAGCAGGGCATCACGGTTGGTTGCTGGGACACGTACAGGCACGATATAGACTGTCAGTGGATTGATATCACTGATGTTAAACCTGGAAACTACATACTGCAGGTAAGCACTAAGAACATACTACAGTACTCACCTATATTTGGAACACAAGCTGGAATGGCATAAATAGTGTGCTCGGAGCCTGCACTCTAGTGGCTGATATTTGATACTGCAAAAGCACAGCAGATTCCAATATATAAGAATAACTGTCATTTTAGGAGGGTGGAGGATGTTTAAAAAATATTTTCCATCCATCTAGGATCCAACTAAGGACCATGGAGGCCAACGGTGACCATTGTATTTATTCCCATTTTTTAAAATGTTTATCCCCCTTTTTTCCGAAATTTTCCGGTCTACGGTCGGGAGGGCCGTAGACCGACCCACGTGTTTCCTCCGATCACGTGGCGTCACCGACCATTTTTTTTCCCCGAACAGCTCGCTCACGCGCCGTTGGGGGCGGCGTAACACACTCGGAGGAACAGCGCTATCCGCTGCCTTCGCCTGCGCGAGCTCACAGACGCCCCTGATTGGCTTGTAGAGCCGTCATTAATGTGGGAGCACTGAGTGCCTCTCATCCCTCCCCCCTGAGAGAGTTCGGCCAATCAGCTCTCTCTAGGCTGTGAGAGGTAACAGCATCACCCGCGGATCGAACCAGCGATCCCCGGATGATAGGGCGAGCACTTTACCACTGCGCCACTCGGAGGCTTTATTCCCATTTTTATGACTATGAGAACATATTATGGACAACTTGGGTACTCCAATTAACCAAATCTGCATGTCTGGACTGTGTGAGGAAACCGAAGTACCCGGAGAAACCAATCTAGCATGGGGAGAACATGCAAACCCCATGCACACAGACCCCAGGGTGGGAATCTAACCAGGACCTTGGAGGTGCAAGGCGACAGTGCTAAATGTGGCAGTGCCGCCAAAAAATAGTTTGTTTAAGTAATAAAGCGCACAATGTTGATATATAGTAAAACTAAGTACTAGTCATTTGTTAGAATGAACTTTAACTGATCACAGTCTTTATATCTTTAGCACCTTATTCCTTCAAAATGTAAATAATTTTGCTGTTTTTGTCTCTCACAGGTTATACTGAACCCTAATTTTGAGGTAGCAGAAAGTGATTTCACTAATAATGCTATGCGCTGCAACTGCAAATATGACGGCTATCGGATCTGGCTGCATAAATGCCACTTAGGTAACTACCAATCCTATTTGCGTGGATATGATTTCAACTCATGTATTATCTACCTTACATGCAAAACAGTGAAATAATTTTATTTCATCCTTTATTCTTAGGTGATTCATACAGTGAAGAAGCGGAGAAAGAGTTTGAACTATATCCTGGTCAGCTGAACAATCAGATCTTATAACATCAGCCACCAACACATGGAAAAGCTTTAAGCCACTATGAGAATAGCTTTATAATGTACTCATCTATTTATTCTTACTGAACACCATTCTCCCACAGTGTCCGCCAAGTCCTAATCAGATACATCTCTGTATCAACATCTGGTTACAACGGACAACCTTTTAAACTAACAAAGTGACACGAGAGCTTGTGATTTTGCTCACAGCCATGTTGAAAACCAGTCGAACAACAGGCCTTAAATGAGCCCTTTTGTCTAAAGAGAGACGGAAAAGGAAATAGCTAAAGGGAGCAGCCCAATTTAGTACTTCCTCAGTAATGAACCAGTCCAGGTCAAATTCTTTTGAGTCTGTATTCTAGAGAAGTAAGCCTTTAGCGAACATTTTTAAGAAAATGGTTATAATGTATGCATTGATGAAATATTGAATATATTTTTTAGCAAGATGTCTCAACTGTCTATTTATTCCTGGTGTGTGAACGGAGCAATATATAAACTTGTGTAAACTTAAACTTAGTAATATATGTACTGTATGCGGATTTTCACATGGGTATGTAAACACTAGCCATGTTTGTTACTTTTCAGGCATGTGGGTACACATTTAAATTCAATCAGTGTTTAAACCCTGAGAGAAAACTGATATTTAAACTATGAAAGCAGTATTTGTAAAAGTCATAATCCACATTGGGCATCTAAACCAAAACTGCACAACTGAAGAGTTTTCTTAAAACCTGCCGTTACTGGCTTGAGCTGGGTTGTCTTCGAGCACTGGATGTGCTGCCAAATTTTTTATGCATTAGCTGGAAGAATCAGCCAAAAACGACTTAGCACACAAGTCCATAATTATTTCTGTCCTTAAAACTACATTCTTGCAACACATGTAGTTAAAAAGTACTATAGCAGAAATTTGTATTTGCAATATATGAATGCTGTAGTTGGTCACAATGCATACATGTTTAAGTGGTGGAAATGTAAAATCAAAAACCTTGACCGTTTTATTAAATTTAAACTTTTCCCTAAAGTGTTGAACTGACCTGCATAGCAAAACACTTCAGATGGAATCATATTCATACCTCAACAACTATACTAAGGTTTCATGGATTAAATCACTGCAACAAATACTCAGACCATAAATATTTAATTGCATGTTTTATTGGTATTACACAGACAGGACATTGAAGGAACATTAACATGAAAAAGACAGAATATGAGAAACAGCTCGACTCAAAATTGGGTGGGGGAGGGGGGGGGAAGAGCAGAAAGTTGTGACCAGAACACAGAAAAAAAAAAAAATAAAATAAAAAAAAACTGACAAAACATGTATTTAAGCTATCTCCTCTTCTCCCTCCTCCTCAAACTCCCCTTCATCTTCAGCAGTTGCATCCTGGTACTGCTGGTACTCGGACACCAGATCATTCATGTTGCTCTCAGCCTCTGTGAACTCCATCTCATCCATACCCTCACCTGTATACCAATGCAGGAAAGCCTTGCGCCTGAACATGGCCGTGAACTGCTCGGAGATGCGCTTGAACAGCTCCTGGATAGCAGTGCTGTTGCCAATAAATGTGGCGGCCATTTTCAGCCCACGGGGTGGGATGTCGCACACAGCTGTCTTCACGTTGTTGGGGATCCATTCAACAAAGTAACTGCTGTTCTTGTTCTGCACGTTAAGCATCTGCTCATCCACCTCCTTCATTGACATGCGACCACGGAAAACAGCAGCCACCGTGAGGTAGCGACCGTGTCGTGGATCACAAGCCGCCATCATGTTCTTGGCATCGAACATCTGCTGGGTTAATTCGGGGACAGTAAGTGCACGGTATTGCTGGCTACCTCTGCTGGTTAGAGGGGCAAAACCAGGCATGAAAAAGTGCAGACGTGGGAAGGGCACCATGTTGACAGCCAGTTTGCGCAGGTCAGCATTGAGCTGGCCAGGGAACCTCAGACATGTTGTGACTCCACTCATGGTGGCAGAGACTAAATGGTTGAGGTCACCATAGGTTGGTGTTGTGAGCTTGAGAGTGCGGAAACAGATGTCATATAGTGCTTCGTTGTCAATGCAGTACGTCTCGTCTGTGTTTTCTACCAGCTGGTGGACAGACAGTGTGGCATTGTACGGTTCCACCACTGTATCAGAGACTTTGGGTGAGGGAACGACACTGAAGGTGTTCATAATGCGATCAGGATACTCTTCACGGATTTTGCTGATGAGCAAGGTGCCCATGCCTGACCCGGTACCACCACCCAGCGAATGGGTGAGTTGGAAGCCCTGCAGGCAGTCGCAGCTTTCAGCCTCCTTACGCACCACATCCAAGACTGAGTCCACCAGCTCAGCACCTTCTGTGTAATGGCCCTTGGCCCAGTTATTACCAGCACCACTCTGGCCTGTGGAGAGAAAGCACCGATTGTTATATATGAATCCAGCAGAAAACAGTAGGCAAATTCACTTAAATTTGACTACAAGACAGAAATCAGAATCAGATTTACTCCTTTGCATATGTATAGGAGCAAAAAAAAAAAAAGGATTAGGGCATTGTGTAATAATTACCAAAAACAAAGTTGTCAGGCCTGAAAATTTGCCCGAAAGGCCCAGACCTCACAGAGTCCATGGTACCCGGCTCCAGATCTACCAGCACGGCACGGGGGACATACTTCCCACCTAAAAGGATTAATAATTTTTTTTTAATCCAAAAAGAAAAACAAAAGTTATAACTCTTACCTATAAATGTCATTTGAGATATGTAATATTAAAAGGGGAAGGAAAAAAAAAAGTAAATAAAAACTTACCTGAGGCTTCATTGTAGTACACATTTATTCTGTCCAGCTGAAGATCACTGTCACCATGGTAACTGCCTGTAGGGTCAATCCCATGTTCGTCACTTATGACTTCCCAGAACTGAGGGGGAAATAGGTTTTATTTTATTTGTGAGGGAGGAAAAAAAAAAAAAATCAATGTTAGTTTTGGCCTATAAGCTTAACCATGAAACAAACCAGACTTACCGGACCACTGAACCAGAACAGGAGAAGCCTTACTCAAGTCACCACTTGAGACGTTATACGCGCATGACTAACTACTCCGGCAAAGGAATAAGTTAGTTTGCCGATTCTCTAAAGACAGTTTAAACCGCCGACGCAGACTAGTCGGTCCATGTCACTAAATTTATTTTTAATGTAACATACAGGCTGAAATAAGATTAACAGGGAATAAGTTTCCGGCGTGGCCGCTCTCCCTGAGATTAACCAGATACAACCGGCCATGTTAACGGCAGTGCGCGCGCGCTCCGGCCAACACCCTTCAGCAGGTGCATTGTTTCGCCATTAGTTCACTCAGAGCAAACCGCTTGTCGGGGAAATTTTTTTTCAAAAAAAAATAGTTTATTATCGTTTAGCCTTTACACCGATCGGCGTTATACTAAATGAGATGTACCACTGAGCCCTATAGTTAAAGGACTAGTCCGGTGACTGCATTGTTTTTCAAAAAGTTAGTTACAAAAGACTGTAACCGAACCAGTGATACCAGATGAAAAATATAAAATGTAGTTACATAAAATACGAAAATAACGAACTGTGGACTATTAAACAACCACCAAGAGCTAATAGACCGAGGCCTTCAGGCAGTGTGAGAGAAAGGCCCGAATTATATATATATATAAAACGCGGATAAGCGTTGAAAAGGCAATTTTCCACTTCTTACCTTGGCACCAATTTGGTTACCGCACTGTCCTGCCTGCAGATGAACAATCTCCCTCATTCTGTATGCCGTAGAAAAACAGATCAACTTAAAGAAAACTCGCTTGACTCCGGTGACAATGAAGCCCTAATTTGAGATGTACGTCTAGTTATCCAGTCTGCTGAAATCACCCAAGCTTTCCCGTTGGTCGCTTTATGTCATGCTCCCGCCTCCCTAATGATTTTATTGGTTCAGGCTTCTCGCAAGCCAACCGACAAATTTATGACTATTGGCTGAAGTGGCGTACACTCACTTGTGATTGGCAGATATTATTATTATAGCCAAGTTTCAAATTTTTTCATGTTTTTATCTTACCTTTTACTTCAACATTTATATTCAAACGGTTTTCCTGAGCGTTGAAAACAACATTCAGAAAACACTGTAGTCCAGCTGTTCTCAAAGGAAAACTGAAGGAGAGTTAAAAAAAATATATATTTATTACAGCCATGCACATCACAACCATTTTTTTTATAGAATACATTTATAATTGAGTTCTAACTATCCTGCATGATTGCCCACTTGTATTGGGTTTATTATATGAAAGCAAATTTTATTTTAAATAATTTTATGGAAGCATAATTATTTGAATTACATCAGCCTTTCAAAAACGCATTTTGAAATGTAATCACTGTTAAATCGTTAGTTTTGAATTGTCAATACTACTAAATTTATTAAACTGAAATATTAGACTTTGAAAAGCAATATCTTTGAATTTATGTGTACTGAATTTTACATAAAATTCTAAATTGCCCATTTCAAGCTGTGAAATTTTAAAATCTTGATTTGAATATACATTTAATTTAATATTCTCAAATTCAGATTTAAAAAATCACTTGCCTAATATTCAAAAAAGTATATTCAGTGTGTCCTATTTCATGAAGCTCAATTCAGATCTAGAAACTGATCTCAAGTCAAAATTCTTTGAAATGTTTTTCAAAGATTATTATAATTCAAATAACTATGATGCCAATTTCTTCATGGCACCTTCAGGTGCTGGATTCGATTCCCGCCTCTGGTCTGCGTGCATGGAGTTTGCATGTTCTCCTCCGGGTACTCCGGTTTCCTCCCACAGTCCAAAAACATGCAGGTTAGGCTAATTGTCATTCCCAAATTGCCTGTAGTGTGTGAATGAGCATGTTAGTGAGTGTAGGTGTGTGCCCTAAGATGGATTGGCACCCTGTCCAGGGTGTACCCTGCCTCATGCCCTGGAATAGGCCCCCCATGACCCTGTACACAGGAGAAACTGGTATAGACAATGAGTGAGTGATGATGCCAATTTGCTTCAATGGTAATAATAATAATCATAATAAATTGGCCAATAAATAATGTCAGCTTTGTCTTGTGTCCTGTAGCAGCTGAAAGTAGAATACTCTGACACAAACTATTTTATTACAGTATATGCATTTATGTAAATAATATTTGTGAAAAGCCTACTTTGGGGTCCATTTAATGTATTTCTACAGTTAATGGCATCCCTGGATATAAAAGTAAAGACAAAATCTGCTCATGAATTACTCAGTGTCTATCTAGTTAGCATGTGTTTTATAAGATAATGAGAATTGAAATTGAAAACTTTAAGTTAGTTTTAGTTAGTTGTTCCCATAAGTTGTTAAAAAATTTGTGGGAATTATTGGTCACCGATGTGCTTGGTAGACTAGGTCATGTATGTTAAACAAGCCCTGATTGTTACACTGTTTTTGTTACAAACACCAGAGGTCCATCAACAGAACCAACCTATATCCTTGCAGCAAAACCTCATACTGGGTTAATACGGTCCCACATAATGCCGCACTCCTGCCACCTAAGTTTTAACCTATCACTCAAAAGTGATAATGTTACAATAAAAATGTTCCATTGGTACTGGTGTGTGGTTCAAAGTACCAAAATATGTTTTTTTCCATAGCAGAAAAACCATTAATGGGCTTTTTCACACTAGGCACGATTGCTTTGTACTGTGCCCAGGAACGTTTACTCCCCCTTTCCCACTCTCCATGTCGTTAAGTCTAAACAGGTTAGATTGGCTTCCATATGTGATTCAATTTGTGCTCGAGTACGCTGTACTGTGCCCGAGACCACTTCCTCAAACAGACTTGGGTGTGCTTCCCGAGGCAGACTGATCAAAATGAGCCTGACTTTGAGGCCAAATGTTCTTAGAAATGATCCCGGGTCCCTGATGTGAAAACACCCTTAATACACTAAGGTCAACTTAAGGTAAGTTTCAGATAAATTTAAATACATTGCTTTCTTTTCCTTGTTTTAGGAACATGGTAGTACCTTCAATTAACTGGCTGTCAATTAACATGAAGAATTTATCCACAATCAAGATTATCTTCTAAATCCAGGCCATGTTTTTCTATGTAACCTCTACAAAATGGGAAGGAAAAAAGAAAGACACTGTAGTCTTTATCTAGAACATAAACTTCTTTTTATGTTTTTTATGTGCTGTCAGGGATGCTGTAAAGAGGGAGAAAGTCAGGATGATTCCAAGGGACTTTAAGTGACAGGGGATCAATTCAAAATTTGTTGCTTTGTCAGGATTGGGGAACAGTTATATTGGTGTTCAAGAGGCCCAGAATATCTAGTGCTGCTGCTTGCCTCTTTTATAATTATCAAAGAAATGCTTGTAGGCCTTAAAAGCATTTATTTATTTTTTTAAATAAACATCTCTGTGTGCATGAAGTTTGCATGTTCTCCCCGTGCTTGGGGGGTTTCCTTCCACAGTCCAAAGACCTGCAGATTAGGCTAATTGGCTTCCCAAATTACCCGTAGTGTGTGAATGAGTGTGTGAGTATGTGATTGTGTGCCCTGCGATGGATTGGCACCCTGTCCACGGTATACCCGGTATAGACGATGAGTGACTGACTGAGTGAGGGCTCAGGATTGAGCAATATAGAGTGACATATCCTTTTTCAGCATAACCTAGGCAATATGATAAATGGAATTTTATTCCAAAAAGAGTCACATAGGCAACTTGGTGGTCATGGGGTTTGAGCCTGGGACCCTCCGAACTACTGAGCTACCACTGACCCCCATAATGTAATATCCATACTGTATATAATATCCCTATAATGTAATCTCCTATTTGTTAATATACTGAAATACAGTGATGTTACCATGTAAGATCAGTCACCCATTCCCACCTTTAGAATCAGTGATGGGGGTTAAAGTTCTTGATTTTCCTAAAGGCGCAGCTTCTGCAGACTGATCAGTGCTCTCTAGCAGTTTGGTAATAGTTCAGAAAGCAAGTAATGGACCATCGTGAAAGAGATAACATGGAAGGCCTATTCAAATACACAATGAAACATGATACAGGTGAAATGGTCATTGTCTGTAGGATCTATTTACATGCCATCTAACAAAAGATACACACCCTGGAGATATATCTGTTGTTTCTTTGGCACAGTTACTTATGAAGTCGGGTTGCCAGCTTGATACCCCATTGTATCTGAGCACATGGGAGGGGGGGGGGGGTGCAGGACCTTGCTCTTCCTGATCAGCAATCCACCTCAACCACTGAGCTATCCTTGCCCCAAGTGTAATGGTATAAACTGTAAATTAGAGAACCATAGAGTGGTTTAAGTCTTTTTGTTGCTATTAGGACCACTATGTGACTGCTGTTGTGAGGAATACAAAATGTGTCTTACACAGATCTCTGGTGATAACATTAAGAGGGATGTCTGGCAGTACTTCTTTCACCTGATGCACCATACGCACCAATCTAGGATTGTGTGCCTCAAATCTATATGGGTATATATGTTTGCTTTATAATAATTTTTTTTGCCACTGTACATATGAAACTTTAACAAAAGTATTTTCAACATGTTATCTGTAAACACATTGATTTACTCAGTATACAATATGTCAGCTCATAAATTTCAGTAGAGTTACAGTACTTTATCCAGTTTCTCCCAGCTACACCTGTACTTACTCAGGTGTGTGGTGTGGCAAACTGTGTGCTTTTCCCTTTTGATGTGCTCAGCTTTCTCTGCTTTGGTCATCTCTGTTGACACAACACTGATCTCATGGCCGGAAACTGGAAACAGGAACAATTGATAAAACAAGACCAAACATAGATTGATGACCCATTTGTTTATGATTTCATTTGATGTATTAAGTATAAATGTTTTTACAGTACAACACACTGCATTGTTCAAGAACTTGAAAAAAAAACAAGCACTTATTCTGTATACTGCTTATTCTGTACAGAGTCATGGAGAGAGAGAATGGAGATAATGGATACTATCCCAGGGAACTCAAGCCACAAGATGGGGTACATACTCGATAGGGTGTCAAGCAATAGCAGGGCACATAAGAACAGTATAAGAGAAATGCCAATTTGTCTACCCTACATGTCTTTGGACTGCGGAAAGAAACCCACCAAGCATGGGGAGGACATGCAAACACAAACCAAAGGCGGGAGTTGGACTGTAACCCCTGGAATTGTGAGGCGACAGTGCTAACCTCAATGTCTAAAATCCTGGGATGAAAATAATTGTAAACTATATAGTATAATAAGAATATAGTGCTTTTCAGTTAACAGATTCTTACTTAAGCATTGCACATGACACCTGCATATGATACCGCATGCATTTAGTATTTTTAAATATGTAAAAAAAGTTATGAAGGTCCTGCTTGCACCACCACACTTGGTGAATTATTAATGTGATTCCTTATCTTGTCTCTGGAGGAAGGCATCTGGTTTTTAATTTTAATAAAAAAACAGAGAAAAGAGTGGGATAAAATTCCACCTGTTAACACATGATTTTTAAGAATGACACAAACAAATGACACAAAAGTCTAACCATACATTCATAGTTTACTGTATACCACTGTAGGGTCATGGAGACATGGAATCTATCCCAAGGATCTCACAGCACAAGTCATCCTCAGGATTGGGTGCCAATCCATCTTAGGGCACAAGCATACACATTCATACACTCAATCATACACTATGGACAATTTAGAAATGCCATTCAGCCTGCAATAGATTTCTCTGGATTGTGGGAGAAAGGCAGTGTATCCAGATGAAACCCACCAAGCACGTCGAGAGAATACACGGACACAGACCAGAGGTGAGTTTTAAACCACCAGCCCTGGAGGTGTGAGGCAACAGTGCTACCCACTGCACTAGCCTATGACACAAATGTTATCACATTAATTTTATCTGTAATTAAAATGCAATAAAAGCTGTATGAAATTATAAATAGTAAATGCAAATATAACAACATAATTAAAACATTTGAAATGAAATGCATAAATCGGTGTTAAGTGAATTTTTTGTAGACTGGAAATTGTAATGGGTAAAAAGGCAACAATAAAACAGCAATATTAGAAAGATGAACTATGAACAGGAAAAAAAAATAGTCAGACACTTTAGTCTGCACAAGAAGTTTGATACATTCTGAATGGAAAAAAATAAAAACGAATGTCTCACCCAGTCCAATCTATCGCCTGGTAGTGTGTAACTGATCATGGACATAAAATTAACTTTCATTATGGATGTTTCCCATCAAAATCCCACCTACCAGCTGTCTCTGCTTTAATTATGACCTTTACACCGACATAGTCATAGCTATATAGCATGCAGGTGTATTGAAAAAGAGCTTGGAACATTTTTCTGTTGTGGAAGAAACAAAACAACAGGGCAGTCAAGTGTGTACCAACTGATCCATGACCTTCACTAACTCTCACTTCATTCCACTCTCTCGCTTATCATCATGTGCCCAAGCTACTATAAATATCCTCATAATGAGGCAGTCGCTTAGACAAATGGTCCTCTATGTGAGTGCTCTAGGGATTTGCATCTGACACAAATTCTTTCGGTTCACTTTCTGCTCTGAATCTAAGATTTTAGGCTTTAGCACACAATGAGCCACATTCTGATTTAAAGAATCTGTCCAAATTCCAAGTACTGTACTGGATTTAGCATTATCTGCAGGCTCATTATAACTTCCAAGGTGTTTTTATGAATAAGAATAAATAAGTGAATAAGTATAATAATAATAATAATAATAATAATAATAATAATAATGCATAAGTTGCCACATCAAAAACTTTATATATTACTGAAAAATACTATTCTTTTGCAATATTTACTCTATGGTCCAAATTTGTGGACACCCTATCATCAGACCTACTGTAGCTAATCTTATCATCTCTCTAGTGGCTAACAAAGGCAGATGTCCCTGTGGAAATGCGACCATTAATTTGAAAGCCGCCCTTACCTATTCTGTCTGAGGTCAGCTTGTGGTACGTAAAAGTCAGTACAAGTGTGAATTATACTTCTTGGGGGAAGCAGTTTGGTTCTTGGCACCAGAACATCTCTTCATCCTGGAAGATGCATCCACACTCCATGATCCCTGCCACAAGCTAGAACATGCCATCTACTTATTTGTTGCTTGTTGTGGTACAGAAACCATGGTAGCCAAATATGATGATACCAGACCTCTTATGCAAGCTAAGGGAGCATTCAGTGCTCTCCTTTGTGTTACTATGGCATCGCTCATCATGGTGGTGGCTCCAGCAGCTTTACAAAAGCTCGTTCAGCTGCAGGTATTCACACTGGAAAGTACTCAGGCAGCATTGCGTGCCAGTCACATAGGAAGTCCAGGACAAAACAAAACAGGAAGCCATTACTTTGTACATCACAGCTTGTAGATCACATATTCTCCTTGTATATGCTCATATACACCATGTAAAGCCAGAAGAGAAGTGATTTTAAAAAATCAAATTAAAGGATTATAAAGGAAATAAAAAGAGTACTGTGTTTGAATCTACTATTTATCCCAACGTCTCAGATTTTCAATGGGTAACATTTAGGTCTGCAGTATGTCCATTAACAATTATAACTTCTATTGGAGTCTGTGCATATTCCATCATTCATCCAACTCTTACAAGCTGAGAAGTTAATATGCATCAAGCCAAGTGGAAACGTTCAGGGCAGATTAGATTTACGAATTCAACACTGGTGAGGTACAATTCATGGTTCAACAATAAATATTATAAAAAATACTGGTTCATATATATTTATGGTGGCAAGGTGGCTCAAAAGTAGCAGTGTTGTCTCACCCTTCCAGGGCTGGGAGTTTATATAATGCCTCTGGTCTATGTTGGTGTAAAATTTGCATGTTCTCCCAGTGCATTGTACATTTCATTTGGGAATTTGTTTTCCTCACACAGTCCAAAGATATGCTTTGTAAGCTGATTAGTGTTTACAAGTTGCTCGTAGTGTAGTGTGACTTGGGTATGTGTACCTGTGCCCTGCGATGAACTGGCATCCCATCCAGAGTGTCATCTGCCTTGAGTTCCCTAGGATAGGCTTGAGGCTACCTGTGACTCTATGATAAGCAGTATGGAAAACAATTTAGCTTTTTATTTTAGCTCTATTTTGGTTATTCTCTACTTTTTTAACCACACTGGTATATTTCCTTATACTTATAGACATACATTTTTGCAATACTCAAACTGTGTCCTGATTTGAAAATCACAAAAGGAAACATTGTCTGTTTCACCAACTTGTGCTTGTGCCAATGGTTAAGGTTATGACCAATCACAGGGGCAAAGGTCTGAGATAAGACACAGACACAAATTGTGCCCAACTTTCTGTAATGAACGATCTCCATCCCCAGTATGTTTGTAGGTGGTAAGCACCAAGACGGAGATATATATATCCAGTTTGAGGGATACAGTTCGACACAAGAAGAGGGAGGGAGCCATATACTACCCAGCACCATGGTCTAAGTACAGAGAATCTTTTTTACAATGAACTGAAGGTTCCTTGCATATGAACGCACATTCTGCACTGGTGATGTAACCAAGAAACAACCCTCTACAGGCATGAAATCCACATTTCTTACCTCTGATGTAATGATGATTCTTGTGGAGATATGACAACGCTTGCTTGATGTGGTTTACAGGGGATTATCATAGTTCAGGATGTAATTTAGGTATGCAATAGGTATTTTCACAACATGTCTATAAGCATATTGTTAATAAGTTACAAGAACACAAATGGCAAATAGTTTGTCTTCTCTGAGCAAAGACTGATTGAATAATGGTACAGTAGATGGTAGCTCTATTTAATCCTGACCTGCTTTAACCCTTGATATTTTGTATTTGTGAGTTCTCTTAAATTTGTTTTCCACAAAAATACCAGGAGATTCAGATGTAATCCTGTGCAAGGGCTTTGTCAATGTATTCACTCATAGCTTGGTAGCAGGTAGACGTGGTTTCTGGTGAGATTTCTACTTTGAATGGGGAGTCAGAACAGGCAATGCAGATGAATGAGGCATTTGTCTAGACACTATTGTGATGATCTCAGCTGAGGATCTCTGTCTTAGCCCAGAAGATATAGGGATCATCTGTCTTCATCATGGTGGTGCTGGGGTCTGACCTCCCAGCCTTCATAGCAGTGACCAAGAGCCTTAACCACAGACCCACCACCGCCCATAGTATTTAGAAAGATTCTGGCTTTTGGGGTACGTACGTTGATGTAATGACTCTCTGCATGGGTTGATGTAATGAACATGTTCTGGTTGTGAGCTTTGGTTGTAAGTTTTGCCAACCCAAAAGCAAAGTCCCAAGTCTGTGCACGTCTCTCACTCCAAAGTTGTGAGCTAGGCTTGGCTCTTATTAGTTTGTCCAGGTAGATAGAGGGATTAATAATAACAATTAATTAATTATTAATTATTAATAATAACTTGGAAGCATACATACGTTCAGCTTGACATGCACATACAGGTAGCATTACTGGATTCTACTTTTACAGTACCCTTTTTTCTTAATGCTTTCCAGCATTAGAGCTTGTACTGTAAGCTCCAGTTTCCCGGGTAAGGGAACTTTTTTCTATCATTCTTGATTTTTGATCATTTGACAACAGCAATAGGTTGTGTTAAATATATGTTTAAATATTCCCATCTCACATATCATTTGCAAGTTAATGAGTGGGATAAAGATTTGAATGAACTTAAAGCATCAGCATTGGCGTTTTTAGAAAAGAGAGTTTGGGACAACTCTCTCCTGACCATTAATACCAGGATGTAGGTGTAGCAGCTCTGAATGCACAACACTCTTTATGGTAGTGTAGCCTGGATTTTGTACTTCCATAAAGAAAGCAGAGGAAATGCCTTCCATCTATGCTGTCTCAGAAAGATGTTCGGCATCACCTGGCTAGCCCTGCTTCCTCAACTAGCTAGCTAACTAGCTATTTCATCACATGGATTTGCTTTCCTCACCCAAAGACACTCGTGAACTGCGCATAGGCTCCAGACTTGCTAGAAGACCTGGTCTTTTCTTCAAAGGCATTTTTAAACATGACTTGACATCAGGTGACATCAATTGGGAAGTTATTTTTAGTGCATTTCTGTTTTTGTAATCCTGATGCCAAGGACAAACTTCATATTAGGCAGATTTTAGATATTAGTGTCTATGGACTGAGTTGATACGTTGGTTGCGATGGTGTCCTGTAGGAATCATTAGAGTTTAAGATTTGATCACCCAACATATTTTCAATTCCAAAGCAATTACTGAGTAACTTGCATCAGTGCTAATAACCATGTCGACAGTGTATTGAGCATTGCAATCGACATGGCAAAATTACGTCTCTGTGAATTAACACAGCCAGAGGAAAAGAAGTAGTGATTAGCAATTTAAAATTAAATAAATAAAAATAAATAAAAAAACCACAATAATTCTGCATAATAACAATAGACATAATAACTATAATTATAAGTATACCAGAAATTGTATATTTATCTAGATCTATATCTACATCTATCATTGTAAGAAGAAGAGTTTACATGCCTGTTATGAAGGACCAAAACATACATAGACCAGTTCTGTAAAACAGGCTGTAATTTTGTGTCGAGTTTCACTCTCGTGTCAATCAGGAATGATCAGATTTATATTAGTGCTGTTTTAAAAGCATAATTATTGTTCTGATACACTGCTGGTTCTACCCTAAAAGGCAGAGCCATTTCTCTGTGCTGCCTCCTGAACTATTGATGATGTCATTGTGAATTCCCCAGACTGTCGGCAAATGACGTGGAGCCTCTCAATGAAGCTTTACTTTCTCCTCCTCCCTTTTGCCATGCCTCTTCCTGTGCCTTTCCCTTCTTCTCTGTTTCTCACTCCTTTTTCACAGATTTCTAACTTGTGTTACTGTTGCTGAAGCAACTTGGCTAGCCTCTGTCTGAGCTATCTCTCTTTCTGACCCCCACTCAACAGAAATGTAGCTGAATGATGAAGCGCTGTAACCCTGAATGATCTCAGTCTCCACTCAATCTGCGTCAGTCCGTTGGTATTTCATAGATCTCCTTGGTCCTTCTTGCTGACCTCCTGTGGTTTCCTATTGCTTTCGCCTTTCTCCACATGCTCCAAACTGGATCATGGCCATGAAGGAGATGGTGCTGCTCATCAACGACGTAGAGATAATCAGTCATCCCAATTGATATGAGCAAAAGCCCCACCCTAATCAATGATCCTGACAACAAACTGCATGCCATTTTACATGGTGTGCACTGGCAGTAGCCATTTTTTCTTGACAGTGATGGTTTCTCGTTCCACTGTGTCCTGGAGTTTTGTGTTAACGCGTGTAGGGTGAGGTTGCTGGGGCCACAAAATATTGCAAAGCAAGGACTTGCTCAGTGATGTGGGATGCCACAGGGACATCGAAGAGTGCTCTCAGAGCATGGAGCTACCTGGACGCACCCCTAGTCAGAGCATGGAGCTACCTGGACGCACCCCTAGTCTGGATAAGAGGTCAGAGTTCATCGTCTTTGGAAATAAGGTCAGTTTTCACATTGTCACTTGCAATTCCACAGGGACATCTTCCTTTTTAACCATTACATAAAGACATTAATATTTGAAATACTGTATCTACAGTCGTGGCCAAAAGTTTTGAGAATTACATAAAGATTGGAAATTGGAAAAGTTGCTGCTTAAGTTTTTATAATAGCAATTTGCATATACTCCAGAATGTTATGAAGAGTGA
>JAQMYJ010000002.1:19924976-19945047 GCA_030014305.1 Clarias laeviceps | reverse complement strand
AGAGAGAGAGAGAGAGAGAGAGAGAGAGAGACTGTACTTTATAAGAAATGTATTTAAAAAATTAGTTACTTTTTTATCTGTCAAATTCAGCGAAAAAAAGTACTATTACTACTACAACCAATTGTTATTCAAGGTGCATGAATTATTCAATCTGATACAAACTTAAAAAGCCAGTGGGAAGTAGAAATATTTGACATCTTCTGTGCCTATAGAGAGACTGTAATGAGAAAACACACATTACTGTCCTGTTCCAGCTTCACACTTGGTGATTAATCGGCTCAGACAGAGGCAGCTTCAGGGAAGCTTATTCAGAATCTGGCAAACATCCCAGGACAGCTCTGCTTCTAATCACCCAAGTGTGCACCAGCAAGCACCTTACCTACTCACAAAAAGCCATGTGCCATTCTCACATTATTCTGGGGTTTCTCTTGCTATGTTCAAAATGTAAATTACCCAGGCTGACGCTGGGTAGAACTCAACCATAAGACTCATGATACTGAGTCTGCATATAATAAAAAGAAATGTTGACCAAACAGCACTGAAACGGTTCTCTATATCAAGTTTGCATCATGGGCTCACCTAAACTTGAGCAGGCCAGCGCGCCCATTAGTCGTGTCTTCTTCCGGGAAGAGTAGTAAGGGTAGAGCTTCAGGAACAGAGCAATATCCACGCAGGGTCTGTGCCAGCTCAGCCCTGTTGCCTGACCCTGGTCCCAGCTCTAAGAAGCCCCGTGCCCAACACACAAATCCTGAAGGGCCCTCTAACAATGGCTAGAAAAGTATAATTGAAAGATTTAATAGAAATCAGATTCAGTATTTGGTGTGGCTTATCTACTGTACAGTATAACTGGATTGTTACCTGACAATTTAAAGACAATCAATCACTGTTAAACATATGCAATTCTGTATCTTTTATATATCTAATGCCTCAATAAACAAACAAGTCTATGAGAAATGAAAATGAAACAATTAGTCATGCATATTTTCCCCTTTCTGATTTTTTTCTGACAGTTACAAATGTTTAATGAATGCTGTAAAACATAAACAAATAAATAAAGAACGTTGGAAAGTTAACATCTCAAAGTTGCACTGAAAGACAAATTCTTACACCGCTAAGCTCTTATGATTAATTTTTTAGTATTCTTTAAACACCAAGTTATTCAGTATTCTATGAACCTAACAAAACCGTCACTTGCTTCCATGAGTAAAGAATAAGCTTATCAAACACATGCCGTATGCATGTGGGTCAATCATAATCTACCCTGATTGGATTCAGCATTTAAACACAAAATAGCACAGAATATAAATATCTGAGCACCCGGCTCTACATCAT
The DNA here is from genome assembly GCA_030014305.1 of Clarias laeviceps. Classification (NCBI taxonomy): domain Eukaryota; kingdom Metazoa; phylum Chordata; class Actinopteri; order Siluriformes; family Clariidae; genus Clarias; species Clarias laeviceps. The sequence goes on along the minus strand of JAQMYJ010000002.1, from coordinate 19,943,715 downwards.
ACTTACATACCAACCAAAATGTCAGAACTTGTCCAGTAGGAAAATTTTCACTTTTATTTTAGTTCATATTGCCATGTGTCAGTTACTAACACAAGCATGCAGGAACTGAGTTTAACAGGGCTGGTTTATGTTAAAGTCCCTTATTTCTCAAATGCCTTCATGAATCACAACCATGTTGACACTGAGCAAGAGACTCTTCCAAAAAATTTTTTTTAGAACTGGATTCTACTGCCCTTAGACTTTTACTTAGCTATATGTTTTAATACCTTTTCTTTAGATTTTTACTGCACAGCTACTTTTATGAAGTCAGTGTAACACTTGGTAGTACTTTTAACTCAACCTAACTAAGAAAACTAAAGTAGTTAAAGAATACACAAACTTAACCCAAGTTTAACATTAAGCTAAAACAACTAATACCTCACTGAGAGTACAGTAATACCAATACTGTACTCCAATACCAATACTGTTTTACACCCAACATATATATATATATATATATATATATTGGGTGTAAAACAACAAAGTGCACAACAGCAAACTGACTGAATTATGTTACCACTCTGGAGATAACTTGTGATATACAAAGGACACTCACAGTGTGGCAGGAGGTAAGGAGGTTAATAATGTTGTGGTCAAACTGCGTAATGTGATTGCTGACATACAACTTGACATTTTTGTCTCTTAAGCGCAGGTTGTTCTGTTTTACATGCAGGCCCAACACGGAGCACATGACTCGTACTATAAATCTGAAAAATAAAGAAAGACAAGGGGGCAATGAGAAAAGCTCAGAAGAATTCTGTCTGGCCATGATAAAAAGTATGCTAATGACACAATAAATGCAGAAAAACTTCACAATCCTAAACAGCTAAACACATCATCGCCTTGGTACATATAAACATATTTCATTATCATTACACCAATTATTACTACCAACCAATTTATTATAATAAATTACAAGGATTGCATTAGCCAATCTACATCATATACAATGAACTTGAGTGTGATGATAAAAAAGGGTCAAATTATTGGCCTGTATCAAGCAAAGAAAACATTAAAATTACTGAAATTGGGATAAGACCCTCTAACACAATATTAAAACCTGGAAGGATAGTGTTGAACTGTCAACTTTGCTTAAGAAATTGCTTAAGAAAAAAAAAAAAAAAAAAAAAAAGAAGACAGTGATCAGAGATCACAAACGCTTGATGAAGTTGTATCTTTTTAAAAAATAACTAACAAAAAACAAACAAACAAACAAAACAAAACACCTACACATTTTTATTTGTTAGGGAGCATAAAGACTGGACTTTAGAGCAATGAAAAAATGTCATGTGAAGTGCAGAATGCCCAGGTCAGGGTAAAAAGGGAAGCGCATGAAGCGATGAACTCATCATGCAAAGGGCTCACTGCAGAAGCCTCTAGAATCTGGGCTTGCTTCAGTTCGTTAGGTATAGGTTCAGCACCGTTATGTGGCAATAAAGGAGTCAGCTGATGACATGAATGTACTGAATGACCAGGCTATCCCATCAATGGAGTTTTTCTTCCATGATGGCATGGGTGTATTCCATAACTCAAACTGTGAAAGAGTGGTTGAGAGGCATAAAGAAATGCATATGCTTTCACACATGCATTGGGCAGTACATTATGTACCATAATCAAAGCCAATTTTTTTATTTTTTTAATCACCAGGGAGTATAAATAGACATGATTGTAGATAGATGTGTAGCATTCCATATGTGTACCGAGTGTTTTATCCCAGCTGCCATCATAACTTAGCAACACAAACTGCAATACTTGCATTACCGCAGAGCTTAAAATATCAGCTATATAAATAAATACAGTTAAGGAGAACTGGCACCTAATCGTGGAGGTCAGTTCCCAGATTCCTCTGCATGTATATTTTAGGGGCCTTCTAGGCTTAATGCAATATAAGGAGATCATCCTAACATTATATTATACTGCCACAAAATCCAGTGATGCTTACTCTAATTTTATTACCAGACCATCCGAGCTGCGCAATTAAATTTTTCTGCCCAATAAAACAGAAGCTCAACAAATCCGTGAATAAACAAATTTAACCAGTTAAATTAATTAGGAATACCCCCCCATCACAATATGTTGCCAATCATATCCAGACATAAGACGGTGATTGTGCCTGCCCACTGACTGAGGAGGGTCAGAGAAAAGTCACAGAGTTTGGGTAAAACCGGGGAAACAGTCATACTCTGTCCAATGTTGTGCGCACGTTCAAAATATATGTTTCCCCTCACAGATGTCAATATTTATACATTTGCGCTTGCTGATTTTGCCATTATTCTAACATCATAAAGAAGCACTTGTTTTGCTTGTGCTTTGCATTCGATTTATGAAATACGTGCTCTTTATATCGGTTGATCGTGTTCATTTAATTGTGGGAAGCCAAAATCGTGATCAAGATAAAAAATTGATTAATTGTGCAGCCCTAATATAGAAGCATCTATATTATATGCATTTATACAGTATTTCTTTTACATGTAATCCTACAGTGCTGTAAACTATCCACACATTGGCAGGCTGCACAGCATCACATGTTGTAGGAGCCCTAAACTTGTTTAAAAAAATAACAGTTACAGCAGATGATACACCAGATATATTGCTTGCTCTTTCACAGTTTAAATTAAATGTTTGTTGGAACCTTGGGTCTCATAATGTAAATGGTAAAGGGGAGCTGGATATGAGAGAAGTTCTATGCAAACTGTGCCTTGCTGAAGATGCCCACTGTGGTGAAGCATGTTTCTAAAAATCACAATTAGGTGAATTTGGTGCTTGTCTACTTACCGTCTTACAAAACTGTCAGGAAGTGCACAACTCACTAGGAATATATGAACACCTATAAATATACGTAGTAACATTAAGCAAAGACCAACTGGGCAGTACAGCAGCAGCAGTAGCAGGATTAACCCTTCACTTGGCAACCTACAAAGAAAGATTTGGTCATGATTAAAATATTTATTTAGGATCAGTGAGAAAATATTTTGTACCGGAATGACACAGCTATACTTTTACTCATATCTATTTTGCAGTCTATTGTCTGCTAGCTCTGAGCTTATTGAGCCTGACTATATTAAGTGATTTAGTAGATTACTAGTTTGACTTAAATGCCCATCATATAAACTTTGGCAATAATTTAATTAGATAGAATAAATGCATTATAGATTTATAAAGAGACAGGGCATCTGTGTGACAACGTGTAATGAATATATTGATTAAACTGTCTCGTTTTGTCACTGTTTGGCTAATTCTGAAATATTTTAACTTTGCTTATGGTTGGCATACGTCCAAAACAGACACATATTTCAGTCTTGCATAGCGAGTAGTTTACAGTAGAAACTATGTAAATTCGGCTATATGGTGTGGTACAACATATATTATAAGTAAATAAGCAAGAAGCGATTTAACACAAATGAATCAATTCCAATACCCTTGAACGTGGACTTGATTCATGTCGCAGTAAAACACAGAACTAGCCTGAGAGCTAATACACCCGAAACGAAGCTATAGAGAGATCGAAAGTACGAGCCATTTTATGATTTGATTTTTTTTTTAAATGGTATAATACTAGCGTTAATCTGGACTTTAATAGGAATATCTTCTACAACTGAATGAGCTAACAGGTTTTAAAATCACACTAGGGAACAGAAATGTTTAAAACATCCACCAAGTAACTAATTTAGGAAGCTTACATTAACGTTTGCTAGCTGCATAGAGAAACACTACTAACTAGACTAACTAACCTAGATTAGATAGGTAGATAAGTTATGTATTCTCATATTATAATATTATTATCTATCGACAGTGATTCATGACAACTTAAATGATTTAACAGGTATCATTATTTAAGTAACACAGATACCGTTAGCCGGTCAGCTAAATAAACGCTAGCTATGTAACGTTAACCTAGTCATCGCCATGGGTGTTATCTATGTAAACATAGCTAATTTAAACATAGCTAATATAAGCTAACGCGACGAGACATTTGTCAACTACATAGCTATGAAACCCTTACACTTAAGTAAACAATATCAAACCAACAGTATGCCAACCTTTAGCAGACCGTAGCTTATGTAAGCTTATATTTATTTATTTACTTACTTATACTCACTAACCTTTGCTAACTAGCTCATCAGCCAATCTAGCTAATAACTAAACCTAGCATTAATATTAAATGTGAATCTTACCGCTGAAAGTCAAACATCTGCTCTATACCCCGTGTTTCCATTCTTAAAGGTTTCTATACGCTTCTCTCTTTACCGACCGACTGCTTTCCTGCATACTACTCTTCACAGGTTACAAACTTGTTATTAAACACCACTAGCTTGTATTATTTATCTGAAAGCACCCCGTCGCCATATTGAAGTCTTGATATTTGGGGGAATGAACCTCACGATGTGAGTTTCTCCTTTACACTGACACAGGATCAGCTTTGCGTAACCCGCCCTATTTTATAATCAAGGCAGAAGAAACGTTGAACTGATTCCAGACCAGCTTTAAAAATGTGTTTCGGTTACACGTTAGTGGTCAAAAGGACAGCTCAGGTTTTGCCATGCACGGTTTTTTCCTTTTTTGAAAGACTGACATCTAGCGGTTTGGAGTGTGTAATAGGACACGACCTTGTGAATTCAGTGTCTTATACTTCAGTGTTTTTGTTCATTTATTTGTTTGGGCTTGTTTATTGTACTTTAACGAGTGCATCCAAATTAGCAAAGTAAAGGCTAAAACCTATAACTTGTTTTTGTAGTTTAGCTGGAGCTCATATGATGAATAAAGTAGTTTGCCATACACCTAAACAGATATGGACAGGCATTAGTGGATCAGTGACAGGTTTCTCACCTGCTACTATGTAGAAGGCTTGGGTTCAATTCACAGCCAGTGGGTGCAGTGCTGGTCTCAAGCCCAGATAAAATGGGAGAGTCGCAGCAGGAAGGGCATCTGGTATGTAATACATTTACGTTTATACATTTGATTTTATTTATTTATGTTCCAGGAAATTTATTCACAAGCTCTTCTGTACAATAAATTGAAACGCCATGAGGCGGCATGGTGACATAGTGGTTAGCACTGTGGTCTTGCACCTCCCCATGGTCTAGGGTTTGATTCCTGCAGTCTACACATAGTCTTACACAGAATTTACAAAGTTAGCTTCATTTCAATCATTAATGGCTATATTAATAGAGTGTGGGATCTATATTAAAGGTTTTGATGATTATAAGAATAACCATGCCATCTAAAGCAGGTGTTCAAACACCTTTTATAGCCAGGAACCATGTAACTCTAAAATAAGTTCTGCTGACACCCTCTGTACAGATTAATGAATGTATCCAAATATATCACTATTATGTTTATAAATAAAATATTTACAATAATACACTAACTGGAGTCATAAAGCTATAAATTTCAGATATAGAATTGGATAACATCTATTGTCTCAAGTGACCAATGAAATAGTGCAATAACTATGCAATAAATTAAAAATACATATATTTATCTTCAAGAGGTCACTACAACAAACCCACTGTACCAGCAACAAAACGGCCTAGTTATTTTTATCTGTACTGATTATTTTTTATAGGGAAGTACATTGACTGTTTTTACACACCAGAGGGCAGAATTATCTTTTTTGTAAGCATGACATGAAAACCATTTTGAAAAAAGTAGTAAAAGCATCATAAATTTTACATGTATTTCAGGGTATTCTGGATTCTTTACATCAAAATCTATGCATAAGCATGATTTGTCAATGTCCAAAATAGGCAATACTGAAAATACATAACAATATAAAATACATGTATAAAAAACATGAAACTGTCACACTGTAAGTGGTTCTGACTTCTATTATACTTAGTATAATTTTTCTGTAGACTTTTCATGAAGATGCTAAAAAGTTGAAGTTGAAAAAAAAAATAACAGGGGCCTTTCCTAACGTTTTACTTTTGAAGTAACTAAAGTTCATTTCTTTCCCTCTCACATTCATAAATAACAGTTGTGCTCCTTCAGTTCAGTGCATTTGCCTCCAGCTGCATCTCCCCAATATGTCTCTGCAGCAAGAGATTAAATCTGCCCCATTCATTAGCCTAAGTGGATGAGCCTTCCTAATAGATGCTCCCCTTCCCCTCAATAATTGCTGTTGATTGGCGCAAATTAGACCCTAGTTGCCAGACGAGTGATTCTCGACGACGATAATCCGATTCCCAACTCAAACTAATAGGATTTTAACTCCAGCTTGGCCTAATGTCCGTCTGTAAGGCCTGGCCCGACTCTGCTTAGGCCAACACTGTTTCTCTGGCCTTCTGCTTCTCATTGCACGCCTGTGGGACAGAAACACGGAGCAGCTGAGTCTGTTACTTTGGCTGAGCATGCAGATATTGACACACTCCTCAGCTGAAAATGCATCAGCAGGAGCTGTTTTGTAACAGACTAGAGACACACAGAACCAAACGCTTGGTGTATGCGAAGAACCTCTCATAGGACAAAGACATCAAATTTTTCTTGTGTTTTTCATCATTTCTATATCAATGGAGCCCTTTAGTTGTCTATTAATAAAATGCAATTTCTGTTTCAGAAGTGTGTGAGACTGACAATAATGTATAAAACATTTAAATGTATTCTAATACATTGTTATTTTATATATATTTACATTTTTTACTCATTCAAACACTATGCCTTTTCCTCATAAGGCACTGCCCAAATAAGGGCTCACACATATTTGATAGTATTTGTCATTGGGATGATAAGAGGAGATCGGATGCCTGCTTAGGCCTCGAGTCTAATGAAACTCCACTCCATTAGAGCTGAATCGGACAGATTGCCCTCCCAGAGAAATGAATTGAGTTTTTTGTATTTGTGAGATCATTCTCCCTCCATTAACTGCTCTTTATCCCGTCTCTTCATCACAGCCAAATCAGGTTAGACGGCCATGATTAGCTGGGGTGGCCTCCCTTTTTAAGCAGTAATTGGGTTTGGCGGCTCAGCTGATAGCGCCATTAAGACCAATAAAGGCTGGGCTTGGCTTGGAGAGTGAAACAGATTCTTGCGGAACAGATGGCAGGCGAACATAAAGGGGTTTGATTTAGAGCTGGCAAAAGCAAAGTTTGTGTAACTAAAGAACTTGGAGTACAACAGCATGCCTGGGAGACAGTGTTTCATGTACACTCGCTGTTTGTTTTTGGGTCGTCTGTCCTTGAGGTGTTACATCATCTTGCATAATGCAGTATTTTGAAATTTGGTGTAACAGCACAAGTTAAGGGTTCTTAACATCAAAAATTGAAAGGTTGATTGAAGGATTCTGAAATTGCAGATAAACAAAGCATTTGAACAACATTATTTTTTTTATTTGAACATCCGTTATTTGCATGGAAGTGATGCAATAATATGGCATTGAAGACTGGAAAATGTGGAGCATAGTGAATGTGATGGGTATGTTTTTTCCATAGTAACATTTGGAAATTACCTTTCATTTTATTTCATCTCGTTTGATGTCTAGAGCACAAGAAATACAGTGTGTGCCTTCCTTTTCAGGAGTGTACGAATTTATACAGTACCCTGGTAAATTCTCGATTCCGATCGGTCAGAAGGTGCTGAATAAAAAAACAAAAATAAGCAATATAGACAGTACTTTCTTCAGCAAGGTTTAAAATATTGTGTTTATTCTAATAAATTTTAGTTACATCTTACACAATGACTAGAATGGAGAAATCTCTATTGACAACATGGCAAACTGTTTATTCATTTATTTATTTATTATTAATTTCAATATATAGACAAAAGAGATGCTGGTCAGGAAATGGCTAGCTGCTAAAACATAAGTCATCATAAAAAATTGTTATGCAGACGTTCCACAACATGCTAGTGTTGTGTAAAAGATTGATAGAATCTTTGTTCAGTCCTGTACAGTCACAGTCTTGTGTGGAATCAAAAAGTGTGCATTAGTAACAAGTCCACAATGATGATGAAGCTAGATTGATTTAAAGAAATGAGAGAAAGTTGTGTCGTTCAGCAGATTGTGCTAATGTAAGATAACCGGTTCTTTAAAAAAAACAAGACGGCGAAGAGGAATTTGTTTTTACATTGCTCTACAGTGATGACAGCATTAAAACGTCTCACAGATTCTTCACCAGACATTGATGGATAGACATGTTGAGGACATTTAAAACCCCAACAGGGTGTAATACTGGTTAATATCTAGTTTGTAGATCTATATTTTTTTGTCATGAATTATGCCTGTTAATTGAATTTCTTTCTCTTTCTTGCATGTTCTTCACTGCTAAGATTGAAAAGAAATAATTGCATTGTTAATAGTACTGTTAAATGCATTAATTAATTGTTATATAAATTGCTATTAATGTTTATTATGGTTACTGAGACCTAATAGGTTTATGGCCCGGTTCTAGCATGTCTATTAATAGAGTATTTTTCATGCTATTTTTTCTTGGTATTAAGCTGTTTTGTCAAACAAACAAAAAAAATTACTAGGAAAAGATGCCAACAGAAGTAATGAGATGTATTAGAAATGCGCACACACACACACACACACACACACACACACTTAAGGGCTAAATGCTGTGTATAAATTGCATAATGGCTATGGAGAGCTGTATTTCTTTCCTGAGCCTCATTAGGATGAAGCGGAGTGCTTATTTTATTTATTTAAGAGCATTTCACAATACTTCTTTTCCCGCTCGGACCTTCCCCGGGGGGAAAAATAATGAGAGAGCACTTCAAATGAATTACTGTATACACAATCACTTTAATTATTCAGTTCGAGCTAGGCATTGGGTGTGACTGTTGGGAAATACCATGCACACTGCCAGGTCTACCTGTTACGATGATGCGATTAATGTAACAGTGAGATGTGCACTAAAAACATCGGATGTCAACAGCTTCTTGCAGATTAGCCATGGTGTCATGCTGTGCAGTTTGCAGAAGACCCCATGCAGATGCACTGCTCACTTGTGTGAAATCCCTGCACCCCGGCTGATCGTTTGTGGCTGAACACAATAACGAGAAAAATCTGCAGTTTAAATTAATTTTAAAGGAATATAACAGTGTGCAGAATGTTTAGGGATGGCTAGTGGCTAATATAGAGTTGACTGAATCCAAACTGCTGTTTCAAACAAAGAAATAAATTGGATTTCAAAAGTACTTCCTGAACTACCCATCAGAATGTTTTAATCAACAGAAAGAGACCATGATGGAATGTTTGGTTTTGTTCTATTTCGTTTAGTTTTCTCTGAAACAATTTACCAAACCATAATTTATTATTACCAAACCATAAGATTTTATTTTATTTTGTAAATAAAAAAAAGTGCATCATTACATACATTTATACAGAGTCACCCCAAAAAATGTATAGGCACTTCAGGAAAAATAGTATGATGTATATTATATTGATATAATATCAATAATAATATGTATATCATAATAATATCATACATGTATATTATATATTTATACAAGTTTTTATTTTCTTGAAGTGTGTATATTCTGTATATATACATTACATTAAAATGTGTAAAAAAAAAAAAAACCTTAATTTATATGAAACAGTTTGCAAGCTGAACAGAGCCCTATTGAGATTAAGTCCTTCCTCGAGTGCAGTGTATTATGACCCTTTATGTCATCATGAAGCAATATGAAAAATCCCACATATTAGGCATATTCTTCCCCTGTTTGTGCTAAACACAATACAGTGGCAATTCATGTGCTACACAGCATCTAGAATTATAGTTTGACAAGCATTTGCTCCAGCTGTGACCTCCCCTCTGTGACATTCTTAGAAAAGAATTGAATTTGCACAGGCTCCGCGATGACTGTGAGGCTGCTCCTCCTATTTGCCTCCTTGTATATTGCTTTTATAAGAGACGAGAGGGAGAGATATGAAAGAGAGAGAGAGAGCGAGAGAGAGGAAGGAGATGGAATGATGCCATAGATCTTTATAGCTCTGGCAGCAGCTGTCCATTTGAAAATGAATCACAAGATGCACAAACCCATTATAGAGGACATTTACAACCAAGTGTATTACTGAAACTCTTTAATATATGTAAACAACAACAATAATAATAAAGTGCAATGTTTTAGTTTTGTATTCCTAAAGAATGTGCATACAGGCTGTTATTTTTTTTTGTTCTGACAGAGTAACTCAAATCTGCTCGCTTCCATTTAAACATCACTATCTATTTAGAATAAACCCATAAGATATTTTAGTATCAATTAGTTCTGACATGTATCACTATCAGATTATGGATAGTGTTTATGGATTTATACAAGGGATCATGTTTCCTTCTCAGTTGTGCTCAATAATATGAAACAATACTGAAGCGAAAGGGCAAACATAAACCATTTGAAATTGAATTAAGGATAGAAAAGTCTGATCTGTTATCTCTACAGATATACCCAGAGATTGCATAAAGTATATTTTGATCATCTTTTCAGTCAAAAATTATTTTAATTAATTAATTTATTTATTGTGGATTACTGTAAATACAGTGACACATTTTGTTAGTCATACACTGCAATGATGAGCAAAATGTATATATCAGATATATTCAGAGATATTGCATTAAGTACATTTAGCTCATCATTTTAGTAAAAAAAATATCTATTTGTTTGTTTGTTGTAAATGACTAAATACACTGACAAACCTGTTATGGCTATTTATACTCTAAAATCAAGTGCTTTTCACAAAAATGTAGATGAGCAGTGATTGTTTCTCAAGAAGATGATATTCAGGGATCAATGGCTGACAACCAGGGAAGCTTGGCCTTAAGAAAAATAATACTCATAATGTATGTACACTATAGTATGCATAATAGGAACACTTTTTACCATCATGGCACCGAGAAGTTCAAGCAAAAACAGTCAAATCACAGGGACAAGAAACTGAGAAACATTAAACAGTATAGGATTAACAGTAACAGTATTTCCAAAAGCACCATAGATATTTATTCTAAAAATATTTCTGCTGATTTTCTGTACAGGAATGCAAAAGGAGAAAAAAAACATCTGTGCAGAGAGGATTGGTTTCTCTATGTTATAGATAATAAATGAACTTCAAATCCTAACTTATAAAACTGGGCCACAGCTAAGTGTAAAGCTACCTGCAGCTTTTTTCTTACAATGCACTGAAACAGCCCATTCATTCCAGCACTCCATTGAGATGGCCTGAAGCAATTAGCCCCACTAAGACCAACTCATTAGGAGGCATGGGCTGAATGAGCTCTGCTCAGTGCCGCTAATCAATATTAATGATGGATTATTTACAATTAACAATAGGCCTTTAATGGCCCCTAATTGTTTGTTTTGCTGTAACACTGAGAGGTGAGAATTGCAGGTAGAATGGAGAGATTAGTGAGACGTTAAGGCGGGTGGGCTGGGGTATGGGGGTGGAGGGTAAATGTCTTCTGAATTGCTCACACAAATCTGTGAGCTGCATTCAATACATTTCAAGAAAAGCATCATAATTGTTTGAATATCTCAAGGTGAAGAATTATTTTTAAAGAAATGCTACAGTGGTTGTTGCTTTCATTATTGGTTATTGGTTATTGGTTCGTGATTTTTGTGTTTTCAGGATCACCCCAAATAAACAAATTAAATATTCCCTTGACTTTTTCATCAAAGGTTACAACATGACTTTACATCATATTCATATATTTTACTGGTACATTTAGAGCTGTAAAGCACCAGGTTTCTTGGGCTGGATTTATGACCTTTCCTGCTGACTGTTACATTTCGGGTTGGACTTGTGCCCCGTGCACACCCTTCCCCAACATGGAGTATTGTGATTGGCTGCCGCAGGTCTCTTAATCACACCTTTCTTGCATGTTGAGGTAGCAACCTGCAATTTAAGAAGGGTCCTCATACCCCCTCTCCTTTAGCTTTCCTTACACACTTTCTCAGCTCTCTGTCCTGTCTAGGCTGTGGGTGAAGACAGACATCTCCTTTTCTCTCTTTATAGGAAGAGTTTAGGCTGGAAGAGTGAAAGCAGATAAGCGGATTTACTTTAGGCTGTTGGAACTCTGCAGCCAACTATTGACACCAGCAGTCTGGGACTTGGAGGCCTGCAGCCTGCTAAGGATCACTCATCTCTGCTAAGAGTTTGTCCGCCAGCAACGAGATGAAAGGATTTGCCGCTGTTTGAGACACAGCAAAGACCTCCAAAACACTGACTTGATTTTCAGCTGTTTGTCAACAAATGCAACCAAGGGAACAGACCATGCCATATTTGGTTGTGTTAATAGCACTGCTGCTAGTTTCCCTCTCCGAGCCTTTTTCCCTAGAACACCTCAGGCATTTAGACTGGCAGAAGGGCACGCAGCCAGGACAGAGATGTCCGGCGAAGTGCCAACATGAGCAGTGCCCAGATGCCAGGCTGCTCCAGAGTTGCCTCTGGGGTCAGGTCCGGGACCTGTGCAGGTGTTGCTGGGAATGTGGGAATGGAGAGGGCCAGCTCTGTGATCCCGAACCAAGGACCGGGTCCATGTTTTTTGGACAGTGTGCAGAGGGACTGCGTTGTAAAGCCCCACGTAGGGACCCCACAATAAAGTCAGACCCCAAGCCTGTGTGTGTGTGCACCAAGCAGGATATTTTGTGCGGTACAGATGGGAAGACATATGAGAATATTTGCCAGCTTCGAGCACTGCAGCGCAGGCTGGGTGAGCAGAAAAAAAAGGTCATGGTGGCGCATCATGGACCCTGCAGAGCAAGTGAGTAGAAGTTTATTGTCAGTTCAAATGCAATGGGTAGGATCTGGGATATTATACTGAAAACTTGCCACATTTGCTCTTGGTAATGTTTTTACAGCAGCACTTCCAATGTCTTTATCCTACTTTGTTATACCTTCCTATGTGTTATACATCTTGAGTGAATTTTCACAGCTAAGAAATTTATGCCGCATTTTTTTCTACTACTAACAACAGATTATATGGTCACTGCTTTGGAAAAAAAAAAACAGAATATATTCATTTATGTAAATTTAAAAAATATATATTCACGGATCCTGCATCTCACCAGTCCTTTCTCCACATGCTCAGCTGCAATCTGATAAATAACAGAAAGGCTGCAGAGTAATTGCTAAAAGATACCGAGCACACACCATTACTCCAAACAATCAAAACTTCAGAGACTGCTGATGATAGAAGCTAAAAGCTCATTCCTCTCAAATCTATTGAACTATATATAGCCTGCATAAGCAGCTGTTCAGTCCTTCATATTTTTCCTGCTGCATGTAATTCTTCCTCTATGGTGTCATTGATTTTTGTGAATTGATAGAGTGCTCGCTTAGCACAAAAGGGACCGGAGCCCATTTTTAATGCATGCCTGTGTTCATTTTTAAACCGACATTAACAACCAATTGTTTTCCTGTGTTAACTCTGCAGAGCCAGTCATCACCTATGCTCCGGGTGACATCATTGCTCTGGAAGGAAGCAACATCCTTCTTTCCTGTGAGGTGTCATCATACCCCGTGGCATCCATCCAGTGGAGGAAAGAGGGAGACAGTACTTTCCTTGCAGCTGGTGATTCAAACACAGCCATTCAGGTATGTACAGTATGCACTTTTATGTACATCCTTTATTAATTAAGTTAATATATGGATATATTGCGCATATTTGCATTAGAAGTAATATTAGCAGCAGTGTTGAGTCCATGTAGAGCTTTGTAATAAGAAAGTATAGCTACTCACACAGCTTTATAGCTACAGATACAGATGGTGGATTATTTTTGTGTAATTACAGGCGAGTGGAGGCCCACGGCGTTTTGAGCTCACTGGATGGCTCCAGATCCACAAGGTCAGTCCTGATGATGCAGGAGTGTATACATGTGCTGCCAGGAACACCTTCGGTGAAACGTCTGCTTCCGCAAGGTTACAGGTCATACAAGGTTTGTATGGTACACACATATAAAGCCATTAAAAATAAGGCGAAAAGTCTTCCACACTCACATACCATGAAATTTATCTCTCCCTCTCTCTCTGTTTTTTGCTAATTTTGTATAGATTTTTTTTTACTTTACTATTGAGGGAGAACAAAAACATTTCTCAATTTCAAGCAAAAGTATTCTACCACTAAATTACAAAATTCCACCACTAAGTTACAGAAACATCCTTGTATGCCAGAAAAGAAATCAGCACATTATATAAATAACCACTTTTTAGACAAAAAAAAAAAAGGTAGCTGAAGGGATTTACATGCAAAAAAAGGCAGGTGCTAAAGTAAAAGTCCTCAGCAGAACTGTGGGTGGTTCTGCAGGATGCTCATTAATATACTGTATATAAAACTGCATAAATTGTACCTGAAACTAAAGGTTCATGAAAGCAATGTCACACCAAATACTGACTTTGTTTCATTAATTACTATTTTGTAAACTTTGTGTAAAAATAACTAACCAGACTAATTAAAAGCCAAATAAAACTCATAAATTCTGTGTTCAAAATGGGATCCAGACTGAAACGACAGTTGTCACTAAATGAGTAAAAATAATTAAAAAATTATATAAAATTGCTAGGCAACTGTTAAACATAAAACCAAAGCTTAATTTGGTAATAGATTAGGCTAGGTAGCATGTGGACAGTGTAAGATTTATTTATTTATTTAACTGAATACATTTTTTAATGAAACAAATTTGAAAACAAGTGCTCCAAATTGTGAAAATGAACAAAAGAGTACGGGTAATGTAATAATATAATAGCAGTTTAAGGAATGCACAAGAGTACAATAAAGAGGGAAGAGAAAAAAAATCCTACAAAATATAAGATGAAATCAAATATAATTAAATAATCTAACAGAAAAATTAAATCAAAACAAAACTATAAGTAACAGCAATGCTCTAAAATAATGATGTCAGACTCATGATGGCATTTAAGTCACTGAATTCATACTCATTAATTTGTAGGATTCATTTATCATTCTAGAAAATGGATATCTGCCGAACATGACCTGAAATTTTCCAATGTTAATCCCAAAATATGCGAAAAGTAGCACACTTTGTCCTTTTTTCCATGAATGTCAGTTACCTGTCATTTCCACTTTTTTGCGGTCAGGCCTGTGGTACAAAAAGACATGCATATAAATCAACAATGGAGGCCAAATCGATTCGGAGCTCCAACTATCTGTACCCGTCATCTCCGCCTGAGTATAGGTGAACTTGGTTTTCCGAGAAATCTCACGGAATGGCAGATAGCTTTACACCAGTCACAGACTTTCTCTTGAAAGAACACAGTATTAGTGATGACAGGAGGTCGAGAGAGGACGGAGATGAGTGAGATTTGGATGATGGGGGGTGGAGGGATGTGTGTATTATGTGGCAGGCTTTTGGTGTGACTGTCTGGTTACTATCGCTTTCTCTGGGGGGGTCTGCATTTCTACTATCCACCTCTTATCTGTGCCACAGGCAACTCACCCTACTCCTGTACCCCCCACCCCCACTCACACCCTCCCCTCACCATAATTTCCCGGAATGTCGCAACCGCAATGAACTCTGGGAACTCTTGCCAGTGGAGCAAGGTGACACAATACAGACCTGCTACTACAGACTGAGCTTTAAACACTCAAAGAGTTTTTTGGAGGAAAATAGTAGTGTAGTGTCATGAAAAGATGAAATTATGAAAAATGTTTATAGAACCCAAATGAAATAGTCAAACAGGAGATCCACTAAAATGTTATTTTCTTCTCCTGAATGTGCTGTTTCCTTGACATAGAGTGCTTTTTTTAACCTGCTTGTTAGCCTGTTGAAAAAATATACACTCATGTTTTATTGCCTTTTATGACAACAACCGTAATTCCAACTTACTCTTATCTTTCAGGGTCTCAGAAAGGCAGAGAGCTTCCTGAAAGACAAAATGAAGCTCACAGCACATCAATCAATGAAGATGAGAGTGAAGATGATGAAGATTATGAGGGACAACCAAGTGGATATATGTATTTGTAAAATATTACAATTCCATTTATCAAAGTTCTATTTGGGTCTCATGTCTGCATAGCATCATTACTTTTGTAAAATAGTTGATATAGTTCAGTAAGTACCTTTTATCTGAGCACTGTAAATAAAAACTTATAGGTTTCTATATGAATTTTTTAATAAACAATCTAGCTAAATGTAATTGCTATTTTGTTTTGATTTCAAAGTTACTATTTTTCTTTTAAAAAAAGGTGTAAAAACGGACAGATTTTTTTCTTCGTTAATTGTCCTTTGGCAAAGATAATGATTGCTACATTTTAGCAATTTTGTTTGCAGAGCTTTCGACTACTTATGATTTACATCTGCTTGCATTATTTAGTCCATCAGCTGTAAAAAGTCACTTGTGCTTTTGTGCATGTGTACATGTAAGCATGTAAGCATGTATTTGTCTATATATCAAGAACTCTGTAAAAGCTGAAAAACACTATCCTGTTGTGCACTAACTCCACTGATCCACCTCATTTTTTCATTAAGTAAACCATCACTGTCTCCATATTTGCCTCTTGCAAGAGACCCACCAGCAGAGTAAGACATGAAAAAAAGCACTGAGGTTAAGTTGTTTGAAAGCTCTGGTATTAAGAGCCGTTTTACACTTAAGAAGTTGGTTTCGCTAGGTTTTCTGTTTCCTTCTACCATATTGATTGATACTCAACTATCAATGCATAATAGAAAAGCACTCAGAACAAATGTGGGGTTATGGCCTTCCAGAGAGAGCAGACAAAGCTGTATCTGAGCGCCATTATTGCCCCATAAAGGATCCCTAGGGAGGGACACAGTCCTCTCATCAGCACACACCAAATACCCAATTAAAAAGGAAGACCTTTAAATTCTCCCCCTCTTTCCCAAGCAGAAATCAATCAGAATTCAATCTGTTTCAGTCGGGATCCTGACTGTGCAGGTGATAGCTCACTAGAGCTCAGATAGGTGACAACAGCAAAGGGGAGCCAGCAAAGCAGTCTGGTGTTAGCTTTCAACACTGCTGGCTCCTCGGCTGATGCGGCTGGCTGAAAGTGTGAGACATCCAGAGTGAGAAAGCAACACTGCCCTTCTTAAATGCTTATCTAAAGTTTCAGTGTGGCTTTTATTTTTAGATGCACGTGGCAGGTGAGGGATTTTTTATGGCTGCCTGACAAAGTGCCCAGGTAAATGATCCGTCTTGAACTTTTAAAATAAATGGATAATTTAAAATAAGTGGGTCTCAGATTCATCTTCTGAAGAGGTTAATTGAAAATGAATCCCAGTCTAAAATGGAGTGCTCTTATTCTCCAATGGATGTGTGTTTAATGAATGGAGAGAGAGAGAGAGAGAGATGAGAGGGGAGTGTGTGTCTGTATAGTGATATATATATATATATATATATGTGTGTGTGTGAGAGAGAGAGAGAGAAAGGGAGGGGCAGAGGGGATAGCGGATGGTGAAAAAAACAAAGAGGGAAAGAGAGAATGCAATTAAAAGATGATTCATTCTCACTTTCGTGTAACAGTATCTGTGAATATTAGAATGGACACTCTTTCTCATGATAGTGTTTGGCTCAGTAAAGCTCTCCCCTGGCCCTCTTTCTCAAGGCTGGCTTAATGATTCCCTCTCCGATGAGCATGTGAGCTGATGTTGGGATGGGAGGTGGAAAGCAAGCAGAACTCACTTCACTTGGTCAGTAGCACCATGTGCAGGGGTCAGTTAAGGTCAAAGATCATGGGCAGAAAGCTGCTAATAATGGACAGCTCAGTAAAGTGCAGAGTTAGGTTACCCAATACCCAGCTTCACCACTGTAGATAGGACACTCTTGGGGGAAAATAATTTTTCTAGTAAAGACTGTGTGAACTAACTTCACCTATACTGAACCATTAACTGGGCTATATGTGAAATAAACAATAATAATAATATACAGTACAAATATTGTATTGTACTGTATTTGTACAGTACAATACAATATTTATTATGAACTAAATTTTCCACCAAACCAGGAACCTAGTTAACCTAGTTACCTAGAACAGCACAAGCCTGAAATTTCAGAACCCAGTAAACCCAAAAATAAAATATCACAGAAATATATTTAATAAATCTTTCCAGAAAGCCTAATCAAGACATTTTAAAACAAACTAGATACACTGTAAATATAGAGGGCAGGGACCGAGATACAGAGATTACTCTTGACTCTCAGAACTTCTGTATTTAAAGATGTTTCATTCAGTGCTTAGAGCATTTCAAGAAGTGAATCTCTCTTCTAACAGTGGACACAATATTAACACCTGATTACACACAAATCTCAGTGAAATTACTGACATGTCAGGAACATTGAAGTGATATACACAGAGGGGCTCAAAAACGTATACACATACTACAATAAAAAATATGTCTCTCCTCTGATGGTCAAATGATAGCATCAACTGACATTTTTAGAGGATACAGAACGGGTTTTAAAAAGGGCATACATAATTGTTGAAAGCACTTCAGTCTGAAGTGTGTATACATTTTTTAAGTTAACTCCATTTAAATGGTTCTGATGACAAAATTGGATGTTCAAAATGATTTTTTCCCAGTTCAAAACAGTGGGTTTTTAATTAATTAAATTTTGTCTAAAACTTTCCAAGCATGCCAAAGCATGCTAATGCATGATTTAATTTGCATGCTAGTGATGATAACAAAAAACAGTTTTTTTTTTTTTAAATAATTTTTTTGTTTTTTTTCCAATTTTCTCCCCAATATTAGTGGTGTCCAATTCCTCCCCGCCGCTAGAGGGGCTCCCACATTAAGG
>JAQMYJ010000002.1:19910313-19924886 GCA_030014305.1 Clarias laeviceps | reverse complement strand
TGAGAGGAAAACAGCATCACCCAGGGTTCGAACCAGCGATCTCCGGATGATAGGGCGAGCACTTTACCACTGCGCCACTCAGAGGCCAAAAAACTGTTTTAACTACAATGTTTTAGGACAGATTTTTGTTAATGTTGATGGAAATTACAGTGAAAATTTATCAAACTCATGCTTAAACTAGTAGCTAGTTAACTAGAACCTTGAGCATGGCCAATGTGCATACTTACCCAAGTGAAAAGAAAGTATGCTAAGTATATTCAATCCCAAAACATACTTAAGTGTACTTGCAGCCAGAATAATGACTGGTACACTTGAAGTTTGCTATTTTGAAACAACTCAATTTGTACTAAGTGCATTTAAGTTATAATAAAATTATTACAAAAGCATGATTTTAAGTGTATTAAGTATACTTTTTTGTGCTAAAGTGGAACAACTTTAAGTATACTTAGTACACTTAAAGTATATGGCTATTTATGTACTAATATACATACCTGACAGTAATGAAATGAAAGTACTGTATATATTTAATGTATTATAAGTACATTGCTGCAATTGCACGCAAGAGAGAGAGAGAGAGTAGAGAGAGAGCATAAATAAGTGTACAAATTTAACTGAAAATATACTGTAAATACCATATATTAAAATTTGTGTTCTAATGTATACTTTCTGTACATTGTTACAACGATTATTTCGAGCATACATTTTTTTTTAAATATGCCAAAAATACATTGGAAAACAAAGTTTGCTTTGGAAATTACACTGATCTTTCACTTAAAGTATATTTTCCTATAACATATTTTTGGAACGTTTACTGTAATACAATTATTTTAAAGTATGTTTAAAGTTTAATTCCAAAAATTGGCAATATTTTTATTAGTATATTTGCAATGTACTATCTAAGGTTTGAAGATATTTGTAATACACTAAAGTGGATTACAGGGTAATTTCCCTAGGGTATGTAAGTTGTGTTACAATTGGAATAAGGTCTAGAGACATTTTAGTTAAGTGTCTGATTTTTTAAAAAGCCGCTAGAGTGTAAACGGGGTGCTGATAAACGGAGAGATAAATCCTTCATAAAAGCCGGATGTTTTATTGCAAGGCGGAAGTGCGTGCATTGGCCATCAGGTGGCGCGTGCTGCTTTCGTAATCCCGTGCAGGCTCCAGGAGCGCGCGCTCTTCCGGGACAGCGTGGCATTTAAAATTGCGGGTTCGGGCGCCTCATTAAGCTGCCAATGACTGAAATATGTCTCTGTCTCGCCGTGTCGCCGAGTAATAAAGCCACTGCATTCTTCAGCACAGCTGCGCGTTATTGCGCGCTCTCAGCTGGACGGTTTTTTTTCTTCCTCTCTTCCGCCGGTACTAATTGACAAACGAGAGAATGAAAGGTTATTACTGTCCGCTCATCTGAGGTGCAAATGATTTTAGGCCGCTGAGGACGATGATGTAGTGTTTTGTTTACATACGCTGTAATAGCTAAACGCGATGCTCAATTAAACTTTTAAAAGGAAGGCAGTCGCATTAAAGCGTAGCCATGGGCGAATTTCTCACATTTACACACGGGTTGGTTAATTATTGAATTAAAATTTATTAATATAACACTTTAAATACACGCTTCTTATGGGGTTGTTATGAGCCTGGAATTAGGATGTTGTTATTCTGTGTTAGTTCTAATAATAATAATAATAATGATAATGATAATAATGATAATGATAATAATAATAATAGTAATAATGATAGTGCCATCCAGGGTGTATTCCTGCCCTATGCTTAGTATTTTCAGGATTGAACCAGATCCACCAAGATTGACCAGAATAAAGCAGGAACAGAAAATAAATTAATGAACGGACGAATAAATGAATGAATGAAATGTAGTATTAATACTAATCCTACAAATTAATAACACTATGCAAAAACAATAATCCTGTCTACTAAAAACAATAATCCTGTCTAGGTTGTATTCCTGCCTGATGCCCAGTGTTCCCGGGATATGCTTCAGATCAATGGCAACCCTACTATCTATCTATCTATCTATCTATCTATCTATCTATCTAATAATACTTATTATATTTTTATAATAATTATATTTATATATATATATATATATATATATATATTGTTCTGTCATATTTAGGTTATATTGCAGCCTCACAATTTTCCAAGGCTGTGGATTTACTATGGTTACTAAAAATTAATTAATGATTAATAACTTTAAATTTATTATTTAATAATAATAGTTGAAAAACTATGAAAACATGAACAATACAAAACAATATACTTCTACACTTTCCTTCTTTCTTTAGCACATAAAGAAATCTCTTGTCCTGTGTACAAATAGCCCATCAACCCTGCATTTGCAGCATTGCATCGTTTAAGAATGAGAACTCCTGTATTCTGATCCCCAGAGAGAGAATCTTTCACT
Organism: Clarias laeviceps; assembly: GCA_030014305.1. NCBI lineage: Eukaryota > Metazoa > Chordata > Actinopteri > Siluriformes > Clariidae > Clarias > Clarias laeviceps. Next base: position 19,922,467 of record JAQMYJ010000002.1, on the reverse strand, counting down.
TAGCCTTTCTTGTGAAGGGCAGGATTTGATTACCAAGCTGATGCAGGTATTTCTGAGTCCTGTTCATGTGCTTCATACACACATGCTCGTGGCAGTTCAGACATCATTTACACCAATCTGTCTCCTACTCACTCCCATGCCAGCACAAGCATCTCTGCAACACAGACCTCTCTAGGAATGGAATCCCTTCTTTCTTAATACCTGATTGGAGAATTCCTAAACACTTTCCTTTCTCTGTAACCAAAGTTAATTCTTACTAATAGCGCCTACATTAAATTATTATTATTATTTTATTTTTTTTTACAGTTTTTATAGTTTTAACATGTTCTAGATTTAGCAGCACTTACCTGGTAGTTGTGCCTGAAGGCGGCACTTTTACCTTTAATCTGACGGTCAGTTTTTAACATTACAGATACATTTGCATTTTTTCCACTAAAGGAGCACGGAGACTGACAGGTACATCGATCTCCTCAGAGGAACCTGGAGATGATGAAATGTAGGTGTGTTTGGTTGTTTATTGTGTTTGTCTGATCCAAGCCAGCAGATGCTGCCGCTGCTGCCAGACCCTTGAGCGGTGCTAGAAGTAGAAGAGCTGTAGTGACCATGGTGATGAGAATGGTATGCTGGAGCTTTTGATATCTCCCTGTCACTGGAGGAAGATACAAAGGAGCAGGAAGAGGGGGCGTGACAATCACACCTGCAACTGCTGTCACTGACATAATGAAGCAGTGGTCCATTCTGACAGAAATCCTTTGGGCATGTGGCCTGTTCCTTTCACCATTTGATTAATCTCCTTTCTTCTGAAATGATTCTTTCTTTAAAACTATTTGTTTGTTTGTTTTCATTTCCTCTTTTGCTCATAAACTGTTTCTTTGGTTTACTGTCTCATTAGCTTTATTTAACTTTTTCATAATTTGCTTTAACTGTATTTTTATAAAATGTTATTTAAACTCTTCTATTTGTAATGAAGGTGGCTATGCATTCTCATCCCTCAGCTTTACACATTTCTTACCCTGCATCGTCTCCAGTTTCTAGAAATGATTGTGCCTGATGGCACCAACACACTTTCATCTGCTTCTTTAGAGAAAGCCATCTCTTAGTGTATGCTTGGATTGATTTCAGCTCAGGAGTGACAACAGCATGCTGACAAGATGAATCGAATCTGGAAATGACTGCAGGTGATAAGGCTGAGGTTATAGATACACATGCTGTGCTGCCTCTGGCTTCAAGACGCTGCACTCAGTGCAGGGTAAAGTGATAAATGGGCTGTTTAAGTGTTATCTTTGAGTGAAATAGTACTTTCAGTTAAAACTCTGACCTGTTTTTAAGCACTACTGATTGTTGACATGCAGCAAGGGAAATTAAGTTGCATAATTCAAACAGTAATCATTGTTTTCATCCATTTTTTTAATGATCTCCAGTTCTCATTTGCAAACAATTAACACCAGGCTGATTGCCGCCATACACATTTGTGTTTCAATAGCTCAGCGGTCGCCTCTTTGCCAGCTGTCATATTTCCATGGCTTAATAACAGCAGGTAGCATCAGTGGGAGCCTGTGGGTTATAAGGCATAAAGGTGAATATGTTCTGATATCACCATAACAGGACCTGGAGGGGACATCAGAGCTTTACAAACATCGCCACTGATAGCATGCTGCTAGCAGTTAACACACAAATTGAGAATGTGCCTCGAGACACAACACAACAATGGACATGTCTCTGTTCAAGACCTTGTCTCAGGGCATGATGGGCGAACAGCATGTTTATGGCACCTTAGAGCACTTTTGCGACAGCTTCCTGCAATACCAAAACCCCCCTTCATGACAATGACATCATAACATGTTGTCTGAGAGTGAGCAAGCAAGAGAGAAAGAGAGAGAGAGAGCAATTCGCAAGACCAAGTGTCATCTTTACAACAGAAAAGTGATCTAACAGAGGGAGCACAAGGGTTAGAGGGGGGAAGCAAGTCTCAATGTGATTATCATTGGAAAAAAAGAAGAGAAGACAATGGACGTTTAATGCACAAATGCAGGAAAAAGTGATATTTTATTACAGCAAAAAGGCTTTCAAAAATTACTGGAAAAAGCAGGAAAATGTGTCTGCTATGGATGGCACTAAAACCCAGTTTAACAGGGTCATAATTCACTTAGGCCTGATGTGTCCCGTCATTCACACGCTCAAATGTGCTGCCCTGAGCCCTCACTCCATTCTCAGAAAGTACACTTTTGACAAAAAAGCACTTTGTTGCTATTACTGTGGTGTTTCAAAGACGAGTAAAAGCAAAAAATTGGCGCTTCAAATTTCATTTTTTGATGTCCCATTCAATTGATTAGCTTATACAGTGAAAAACGACCATGCTTCCTTTCAAAAATGGAAGGGTCTTTTGTTACATGTACTATGCAATGCAACATAATTAGATAACAGGGGCTGCATTAAAGATGATTTATGCCAAAGATTATATCCATGAAGACTTCAAGCTAAACTTTTCTAACTTCATAAAAGAAACATTCTTTTTTTTTTGCATAGCATTTTAATTGAGATTTGAATATAAGAAAAAAATAGATGCTTTTTATGATAAATAATCTGTAATGGATTTACGAACAGCACAATTATTTAATTTTGAATAAAATACTTTAGTAAAATACATCTTAAAAATAACGAGCATTAAATGACTGTCATTTGAATACACACAGTATATTATTTAAAATACAATTTAAATAAATACAGTGAAATGGAAGTAAAACAGCTTATTTATTCTCACATAAAAAAAATAAAACCTTACATTTTTAAAAATGTATTTTATTATTAAAATATTATTATTTAAATTTTTACATCAATACTGATCAGGCAGCATTTAGAAAACAAATTAACCAATCCTACGTAACAACTATAGACACTAGTAACTTTTGTCTCCACGTACAAATTTGTGAAATGCTCAATAATAGCTGACACGGTGTCAGGATCAGTGTGTATTGCTCAGTGGCCCGGCTTAACTTTAGCATTAGCATGCACCCTGCAGTGCTTGAACACAGATCACCCGAGCGTAGCGGGAGGATCATTAACCTTAATTACCCCTTTAATCCACTCCCGGCTTTGCAGAGTAAACAGCCAGGCCCATTAGGCTGGATGACTGTCAGCCTGCAGGGCCTCATGACTCCTCTGGCATTGAGCTCTGCCTTTAGGGGATATTCACCATTCAACCCTCAGATTCTCGCTCTCTCTTTCTCTCTATCTCTCTCTCTGATTTCAGTAGCAACACCTCCCTCTCTTTTCTCCTGCACTTACTGATATAAGACAGGAGGAGGGCTGACACACTCACTGGCATCCCTGATGCTTTTGTTTGTTGTCTTTCTCCCCCTCTTTCATGTACCCAGATGGTTCATTTTGAAAAAGCTGGTTACTGATTCCACCCCTACACACTTATTCGGAGTGCTTTTTGTTACTTCTGCCCTGCAGGCATCCCCACTCATTCTCACTCAGTAGCCCTCCCCCCCTTTTTTTCTTTGCTCCCATATTTGAAACAATGTTCTTTAAGAAAAAAACTGCTTCCAGGGCTGTTTCTGCACCTTCAGCACTTTCTCTATTTGCATTTTTGATTAGTCTTGAGATTTAATAAGGTATCAAAAGTTGATTTGAATGGTACTATAGGCAAATATGTTGCACACAATTATTTTTAGACATTAAGTACCTTGTAGGACACTATTAGTGTTAAAATCTTACAGTCCAGACATTTACATTTCTGATTAATGACAAGGAAGAGGAATATGTGCTGGCATGTAGCAGCAATGATGCATGGTTTCTCTCAACTTCACTGGTGTTAATCAAAGCACACATCTGAGGGTCTTATGTGCAAGTAATCTACATTCTTTCGGCCTCTCGTTCTAAACATAATTTTTATCCCCTTCACCTTCCTTCAGGGCCACCTTTCATGAATTTCCACCCAAACCCGTTCATATGTAGAAAGTGCCATGTTTGGTAACACTCGCTTTAAGTATGAAAAAGGGAGCAATAATGCCAGGGGTGAAATGTTGGTTTTCACTGGACATAGTCCAAGGCTATTTGTCTTGACTCTGGCAAAACTCCAGAACGTTATTAAAGTTTTCCTTTCCTGTGCTCTCTCCGGAGTGAAATGTGGGCACTGAACCAAAATCTGGCTAAGCGAAGATGCGAGACATTTTGGGGCCTGTGCTGCAGTGTTCAGCAGCTTAGAACCAAGGATAACTTTGGGGAAGTTCAGCTATCACAAGGTCTTAGGTGATCAATAGAGGCTTAAAAGTGTCCATAATTATTACTTTAAACAATTTCATTTTTTAGCGAATCACTCATATATCAAAGGAAATAGTGAGTGTTAATGTATCACAGCTTTACCTAGAGACCATAAGTGAATAACATTGTCTAGGAAATAAACCTTTCCTTTTATAATGAATATTTGCAAAGGATTCTCTAGGCATTGTTCATTGTTTTCCTCTAAATTTAGACTCAGAGAAAATCGAATTCATCAAACCATGTGCATATTTAATTTTGAATAATGGGGAATATTAAAATAGATTTGCCACTGGCCATGTAATTCCAAAGCAATATTCTCTTCTGACTTTGTGAATCTGTGCAGTCTGTAAAGTCTTTAGTGGAACTTGGGACTAAGATAAAACCAGATAATGTGTAATCGCCATAATCTTTCACCAAGCTAACTCAAATGTAACAGTGGGACTGTCCCAAAATCCTTTGCTATATTTATCCTATAAGTTCAATACAAGCTGAACTGTTTTCATCTCTCTCCAGGTCATCTGTCCCTCTTGATCATTAAGAGTAGTCCCGGCTAACCCAACTTCCCAGATGAGAAGCTTTGCTCCCCGTGGCACCATCGGTCGCACTAAAAGCGGTCTGGCCTCTTTAAACAACCGGGAAACATTAGCCCTCACCGCTACTGCCTGGGCCAGCCTCTAATGGATCGCTCTCATTTCATCAACCCACTGACATTTAATGAATATATATTTTATCTCTGCTAGGCCCCGTTATCGGAATGCCCAATATGTTCCGAGAAAGAGTCACCCTGGGAGTGTTTGGGCTGGACCAGAAGATCCTCCGGCATGGCACCTGCACACCAATCTCAGGCCTCCCCTTCCCTTCCCCGCCTTCCTCATGTCCTCCTTTCCTCCTCCTCCTGGCCTTCAATATCACATGCAGATTAATAATTCATGGGCAGTTATTAGGGCCGGTTCAATAGGAGCTGTGCTGATGGAGGGCTGTGCAGAGTGAGCGTGCCCGCAGGGAGGGAGAGTGTTGTTGTGTCAGCCCCCATCTGCCAGAATGCAATAAGGAGAACAATGGAGGCCTTGATTCCCACCAGCAGGCCTATAATCTTTAAATGGCTATTAGCAGAAGAGTGCAACCAGTCAATAACCGACAAAATCCTTTTAAAAGCTGCTCTCTCTCTCTCTCTCTCTCTCTCTCTCTCTCTGTAAATCTCCATGCCACAATCACAATTGTCTCTCACTAGCAATCTCTCCAACTGCATACAGAGACAGTTTGATGGAAAACTGCTGAGTTGCAAGTATTTGATTGACACCAAATGCAATATAGTACATTACAGGCTATTCTTTACAAATATGAATCTGTCATGTTTATCCACCTGTAAAAACAAGGACACCTAAGAAACAATACTCGCACTCTCCAGTAGGCCCAATCTCCCCGTCCTTTGCATAGAAAAATACCCAGCCTGAGATGTTTACTCCATTTCATTAACCAGTGAGTCGGGAAATGAATTGAATCACATTACAGTCCCACAATATGATAAATCCCTGTCTCGTATTTATTATGGCCCTGAAATAAGAGCACAGCAGCATGCAAGCATTAGAAGAAGCATATGTAAGGACATAACTGTGACAGCTCTCATTTGCCTTCTCAGGTTTGAGCGAAGGCAGGGAGTCGATCGTCTACCAGAGGATTTTACTGAAGAGGCTTATCATGACTGCAACGCATGAAGCATAAAAATTGCCTTCACTGGGAATGTGGTTCCTCGCAAAAAATTAATACATTCCTGCAAAACCTCTATGGACAGTAGACACTTAATTGCCGGTATATTAAAAGTGATCATTAGAAAACCACAATTATGCTTACCAGGATGGTGTGCTAATATCATAAACCACATTATATCAATGTAAATATTAGTAAATAAAATTATTGGCCATTTAGTAAATAGTAGGGGAAGATGCAAGATCCTGTAATAGGAGTGGTATTTAAAATGCATAAAGTTTATTATAGTTAAATAATGTAGTGGGAACGATCATTTAAAGCACCCAAATGAGAGTGTCATATTTAAAATGCATGGTCCATCCTGTAAAACCCAGGGGAAATGTGTCACTTAACATTCTCTGGAGATGAATAACAGCGCTTGAGTGCAGAACAGCCAGATTATGTCAGAGACAACCCTTGAAATATTAGGCATCTTGCTTTTACCCAGCATGCCTTCTAAACACCTTAGGCAACATTGTAACCTGATCACATGATCACAACCTGCTGGGTCATAGGTCAATCAAGATGCATCGTTGGTGTGACATGTGGATCATTTAAAGAACCAGAGCAATCGTAGATCTATAAAAGCTGTTTAGCTAAGATATTCGTTTTTTTCCTTATTTCAAATCTTTATGTCTTGCACGCTCACTCTCTCGTTCTTTTTTCCCCTTCATCTATCCCTTCCCCCAACAACTGTAGGGTAATCCATCTTCATTGTCGACATGCACTGTGTTGTGACAGCAAGGATGCTGGGAGAGTCTGGCGGAAGGAAAACAGGTACCTAATACAGACACACACACAGACAACCAATCGCTGCACATCACATACCAAAATGTCAGTGAATGAATCAAATAAACGGAGGAATATACAAGGCAGCCAGAGGGGAACCAGTCTCAATCAAGAGAACAAATGCCCATTCCGATTTAATCCTTTTTGAAAAGCAGTGATATTAGAATTCAGACCAGTCAAACCAGTGTTACTCTGTGTTTATTGCTTATCCTGCTATCCAGTACTCGGTTTATCCAGGGACAGTGAGTGTTACATCTTCTCTGTGCACAATGCTGTCTTCAGGCCGTTATCAGTGACGTGCTGTCAGTGCCCATACAGACACTCTTCCTCACAACGCAGCTAGTGACTTCCTTTTCCCATTCACTCGGCATGGGCTACAGGCAATCCCATGAGGCTTTGCATCTGTCATCGAGGTGGAGTGGAGGTAGAGGGCGATGTCATCAGGAAGTCTGCAGACTAAACAAACTACTCTTGTCTCTGCAATCCTGAGTCTCATCACTCCTCTCGTTATTAACACATGCCAAATGAGACAGAAGCGATTACTATGCGGCTTTTGTAGTACCATTGAAATCGGGCAGTGTCCTGCTTATTTCCATAAAAAACGGGATCAAGAGCCAACACTAAGTCATCCGATCAGTCCGACCGGAAAATGTTTGGTCATGTGGTTCACTTAGCTCTTTGAAATGTTACAGAAACTCACAAGTAATCAAAAATGCTTAAAAGAGCTGCTCATCTCTGGCCAACACCACTATGAAGGTCTCTTAGGGGAACTCTGTTGCATGTAGATATCTAAGTTTATGTGCTGTTCTTCCTGCCTGTGAGTGGAGAGAAACAATTGACTTCCAGACAGACATGTAAGCAGTTTGTGTAAGGTAGAGACTTCAAAATCCCCCAGAGACCCTAAAGACTTTTGGATGAATTTGAGAGGTTAGACTTAAGAAAACAGATGTACAATGCTCCAAAGGCGCCCAAACGGCCATCCATCATCTTCTTGAGTCTAGCTTGCGGATTGAGGATGTTCAGAATGGTATGTGTACAGGAAATACATGAGTACATACTTCAGTGTATGAGAGAGTACTTAAAGAAGATTAATTGTGCTGTAAAAGATACACATTTTTTTAGTTAGAAAACATAATTTATAAAAAAGAATGCAATCATATTGTGACATCCTTCTGTTCCTTCCACACCACAGATATATTTTAAAGGAAACTATCTGAAAAGTGTAACTAAGTATAAGAATAGTAAAATAAATACTATAATATTTTAGTACATTTTTCAGATACTTTTCTCTGTGGAAGGAGCAGAATGCTGTCATGATATGATATACAAATAGTACAGTATACACAGATCAGCCATAACAATAAATTATCCTATAATTTATATAATACTGTGTCCCTCTTATGTCGCCAAAACAAGCATCAAGCATCAAGTTATGAACACCGCAATACCTTTGAATGTGGTCAGATCCTTTTAGTCCTGTAAGTTCCAAGATGGTGCATTCATGAGTCACACTTGTTAGTCCAGCACATCACACAGATGCTTGATCAGCTTGAAATCTGAGGAATTTGGAGGCCAAATCAACACCTTGAACTCTTTGTCATGTTCCTCATTCCTAAAAGGTTTTTATAATGCAGTAGGGGGCCTGATCCTGCTAAAAAAAGACCTCAGCCATCAGGAAATATTTGATCTGTAAAAATTTAGTAGATGTTACATGTCACCAGGGCTTTTCAGCAGAACATTGCACAGAGCATCACACTGTCTTCGCTGGCGTGCCTTCTTCCCATAGTGCATCCTGGTGCCATCTATTGCCAATGTAAGTGAAGCGCATTCACATGAAGTAAAGGAAAATGTGATCCATCAAACCATGCCACCTTCTGGCATTGCTCTAAGGTCCAGTTCGTGTGCCCATATTAAGACCTTTCCGCAGATGACGTCTATCAGCATGCACAGTATCTATGCAGTGCCATGCAAGGTGTAATGCACTGGGGATCCTGACACCTTCCAATCATAACCATGAATAACTTTTTCAGAAGATTATTCTACAGGAGCTCTTCTGTAAGATTGGCCCAAACAAGCTAGTCTTTGCTTCTCATGTGGATTAATAAGAGATGGTTACTGGCTTACTGGTTGTTACTTTTGGTAGGTATTAGGGTATTGTACCTTAGGTAGGTATTAGGTATTTTGGGGTGTTCCTGGATGGGGTATTTCTGCAGGCCAGAACTGAACTGCCAAGTAAGTAATAAAACCTACTGTGTTAGGGAGATAATCCCTGACCGTTAACATCCTAAAAAGTTTATAACATTAGTAAAACAGATATAGGATTGTTTATTTTATTTATACCATAGTGAATTGCCAATGATTGCAATTTTTTATTTATCAATAAACAGCACACTGTGCCTATTAGCTTTGTACAGTTGTACTTGACATTTTTTATTTCTTTATTGAATTACTGTCACAGATTGATTAGAGATGGCTAGTCAATGTAGAAGAAAAACAAACTAGATATACATGAAATACACATGCAAATGGAATGGATAAACCAACATATTACAATGCAACTCAAACACAACAGAGTGCTAACAGACTCTGTACAAATGTGACTTCAATACAAATGCTCATTAAAACAAAATGGGAAACAGTCAAGCGCCAGTCAATGACTGTCACGATCAGGTAGGATGCAGTGGCTGATGGGAATCATATTTCTATGCTCTATTAGACACAATAATGAGACTTAAATTATAGAAGCTAACTAGATGTTCCCGTACCAGCTTCACTTTTTTTTCTCTTGAAATTAATCAGACAAAAAAACAAACAAGCAAACAAAAAAACACATTTTATCACTTCACAGAGAAACCTGATAGTCCACAGTCTTCTATCATGAAGGCAGGGGAAACTTTCCTCACCAGTACTAAGCGCTAAAATTCTTCTCACATGAACCATCATCTCAATGATTATACAACACTCTTTATTAAATAACAACACATTTTTTAAACCTGGTTATGATTAGCTTAGAATATGCAGAGCACCCATTTTTGCCACAACAGACCGTGTTAATAACATTAAGAAACCTCAGGAAACACATCTTGTAAAACAGAATGAAACAAATCATCAGTATTGTAATTATTCAGTTAATTATAACTTACATGCATCATTAGAAAAACAAACAATGAGATGCTGTGTTTCCCTTGTTGATTTAAACTCACAGAAGTCATTCATCTTCAGGTCAGAGTCTCAGCCCCATCATGATCTGACAGCAGTTTCTGACTCTTAAATAGATGGACAGAAAAGTATGCTTGCATTTGGAAAGAATAACAAAAACCACTGAATATGAAAAAAATAAATGATATAATGCTATGAACGGTTTCAGATCATGACAGAGACGAATGATAGTGATAGATCACCTGATAGTCCTTGTAATTAATATGAAGGAGTGTACTACTTTATTTCAGTTTCGTTTAAATATTAAGTAAAGAGAAACAGCAGTACTACCCAAAAAGTATACTACTCCTAAGCTGATATTTACATTTCTAGGATTATTATTTTTTACCCTGTTGGTTTAGGTAACAACACCATTTAGGAAAACCCCATAACTGATTTTTCATTTCAAGTCCAGGTTTCCTCAGGGGTATGAACCCCTATCAGCACGCTAAGAGGAGCTGTATCAGCTTGCCTGACAATTACATTTTTAAGAGATTAATCATCTAAGTGACAAATAATAGTATAAAGCAGGCATGTGGTGGTTGGGAAGCACTGTTCGGGTGGTGATGGATGGTTGGAAGATGAGTAGCAGACTGAGACGCCATCATTTATTATAAAGAGCTAAGACAGTGAAAACAGTTAAGCAAGGGAGTTAAGTACACGTTGTGAATGTGTCAATCAAACCGAGAAAAATTTGTACATACTAACAAATGAAAGGATCATTTTTGACCCTGACTTAAAGAAACATGATCCTCTGTTAACAATGCAAAAATGAACAGTCAAACAGTTTCATGCAACCTACATTTACTTTACATGGTGTTATGTTACAATGTATGTTTCCACATATGCACAAAAAACATACAAATAGGAAACTTAAAATCTATCATCAGATATGACAATCAAAAAGGGGTTCAAGCGTGCATGATTAAAGCAACACTGGCTCGGTAGGCTTCGTCTCTTTTAAACCTGTTTTCTTCCAGCCTCCCCATGCCCTCAGGCGCTTGCAGCGTTTGGGCTCTGGGACGATGCAGTGCACTTTATCATTCTTATGAGCGGGAGTAAGACAGCAACACTGCAGCCGCTCTCCGTACCAGCCTTTAATTCATCATCCTTTATGGAGAGTAATGGCTGTGGGCTGACACGGGGGAACTGGATAGCAGGCAGGACGCTGGAGCCACTAGCATACAGCCTGAGCAGGAATACAGTGAAAAGAGGCTTCATCAACAACAACAACAACAAAAATCTACAGATGTTGGATTTGGATAAAATGTTTAACAAATCGCCTCCACCTGTTCAAGGAACTGGTTATGAGACCTTTTAGGAGGCTGTTCAATATTACTGCTCAAGAACGCTGGGTTATTTTACACAGAGGAAATGATGAGAGTCAACTCTACCCCTAAGAGGTCAGAAGTCATATATAAGTCATGACGCACACTAAAGCTTTATAACACTCCTCCTACCCTTAAATGCTATTAAAACCAACATGTTTGAATAATAGATAGGAGGAAATGCTTATGCAAGTAAGTAGCTTCTGTCACAGATATAGTAATACACCCTACATAGGAACTTCATAAGAAACATGCATCATAACAAGCTAGCAGAGGTGACAGAAGTACACAAACTCAATACTCCAGTTAAAGTACAAGGATTTGCCTAAAAATGTACTGCACTACAAGTAGACCTAACAATTATTTTTTTTAAGACCTAAGTACTAAGTACAAGTACTAAAATGGAATTTAAGTATTAAAGTACAAGTACTGCACAAAGTGACTAATCTTTTGAATATTGATCTGTCCGAGTACTGATAAACGGTACTTAATGTTTTAACCACAATGGAAGTTGGTGCTTTTGATAACATAAATGTGCAAGTGTAGTAGAGATTTGTTTTCTGTAGAATTCTAGAATGTTTTGTATTGCTTTCTTTCTTCTCTTTTTTTAACCAGAAAATAAGTATAAACTAATAATAAATAAATGTACAATTCATTGGCTGTGTTCAGATGCTTCACAAGTTCATAAACCTTGTAGGCATTAAAAAAAAAAAATTTATAATAATAATAATAATGTATATACACAGTACAGGCCAAAAGTTTGGACACACGTTCACTCATTCAATGTGTTTTCTTTATTTTCATGACCATTTACATTGGTAGATTCT
>JAQMYJ010000002.1:19890921-19903185 GCA_030014305.1 Clarias laeviceps | reverse complement strand
ACACACACCAACACACACACACACACACACACACACACACACACACACACACACACACACACACACACACACACACATAAGTGCAAATGATGTGCACTCACACAAATACACACACTTACACATAAACAAAGCATGTTATTTTTCTTCCATCATTGTCATTATCAATCTGTTAAGTATTTTAGATAAAAGTATTATAGCTTAAAACTGGATAAAGTCTTAAAACTGATTCTCATCACTACAAACAGCAATACAAAGTATTAAAATGATTTCCATCATATGAATATCACCCACACATTAGCCCCAGTGTGTTTTTCTTCAGTCATTTCCTCTCTCCTGTACTGATGCGCAGGCCTCGGTGCTCCTTCGCATTACAGTTTTATAATATCATCATGTCATTTCAATTGCTTTAATGAGAACAGTAATTGGAGGAGCCCCTTGTAGCATACTGCTTTATTTCCCTATTGCGATGTAACAATTACATATGATTTGAATTTTTTTTTCTTCCAGTTAAATTATGAAGAATCATCAGAGGAGACGAATGACAGAGATTGCAGCCATAAAAGCATTGCCTTGTGACTCCTATGAGCCATTAAATTTCTGACGAACCAACAGAACTAATAGTGCAAACGTTTCCCATGATGCACTGCTTCCAGCAGCTCTTAATATTATGGTGGTCTAATTAGTTGGTGCTAAAGCACCGGACTCCCAGCATGCTCTTCAGGACAGTATTGAGACATGGATCATGTTTGCTGCCACTGCTGAATGGATCTACTGGGGCAACTGAGACTCCTTTTTATGTCTGACAAGCTTTATTGTAGCAATCTTTGTGAAATTTAAAGTAATTTGGCATTGTTTTTACTCACCGTTAAGTATTGAATTATTATAGTTTACACTTTGATGAACTGCTTTACAGATTATGAGTGTAGCAGCAACCGGCAATCAACACCCTTCTCCCAAATTTTTGACAAAAATGACATTACTGTATATAGCATCTACAGTATTTACCCCAAATAAATAGATCATGAATTGCTATTGGATTTTCTATTTTCATAAATTCCACTGTTGTGTTCATCTCATTTGGGGATGGCATAAGTTTATTAAAAAAATAAAGGTACGTGTATATCTTTCATATGAACAGCATTCTTTTTCTTTCAGATAGGTATTCATATTGCTGTAGTAGCTCCTCTGCGTTTCCATTTGTTTCATTCAAATTCATTTTGTCGGACCTATCAGGTGACCAGAGGGAAAATATGCTGGCACCCTTGTAATTTTCTCTGCATGAATTTACATATACCAAAGTAATGAGAAAACAACACAAAGAAGGGTAAAAGTTTCCTCTGTAACGTTATTAGAACTTTTGATGAAACCACCTCTCGCTCAACGTGGTTCCCTCTAATTAAAAGCCTTTCGGCTTTGTTGTAGCATTTCAGAGAACATCACACAGATGAAGAAAAAGAACTGAAACAGAATAACTAAAATGTCTTTATGTTAGACATTGAACTGAGTAAGCAAATCACCGGAGTGCGTTCGTGGTTAAGTCTTAAGCTTCACATCCGTCACATTCAATATGGTGAGAGACAGGGACAGCATTTACTTTTCTGAGATTTGTTAGCACTTTTTGGTGCGCTGTTAGTAAGTTCATGATGCAACTACATGTCATGATGGCTTTTTTGGACTCCAGATAATTCCTGCTATAGTGGATTTGGGTTCAGCAACCCAAAGCAAAAACGCTGTAAATAATTAAGTAATATACAATGAGATAACAGCCACCTGATCAGTGGTGGACAGTCTATAAAGAGCTAGTATACTATTTGCACATGTGTCATTTTAAACTTTATAGTATTACCATTAACTAGTACTAACCATGTATAGTAACTACCTTTACTACCATTAATTAGCCCAAGGGTGGCCAGCTCTGGTGTTTGGATCAGATAACATCTTAGATGGAATATAACATCTTAGATGAAGGTGCAGTAAAAGGAAGACAAAATGAATTGGTATCTTCCAGCTTCTTATTGACTGAACACACCTGATCTAGATAATCAAAAGTAAGTACTGCAGGAAGAACTAGAAAACATTCAGTGCTATGGCTCTCGCGGACAAGTGTTGGCTAACCCTAACTAATTCTAAACATGTTAACAATTTACGGTTGTTCACTCACTTCATCTGCATGGTCCTGGTTCAATGGTGTTGTATCAGTTGATTTTAGTTACAGCTAGTAATTATTGTTTCACTATAGTTAGACAGTGCAATTTATGCAATTTTATTAAGTAAATCCTATAATGTTTACTAATATTTGAAATATCAATGGATTGATATCCTGTTCATGGTGTACCCCACCTTGTGCCCTAAGACTACTGGGAGCCTTAAGCTCCAGGTCCCCCTCGACCCTATATACAGGATAAAGCGGTATAGAAGATATCACGAGTGATATCATAAAACTAATAATGTTTAATAAATCCTAAATACAGCTCAGGCACTTAACTACAATTGTAGTAGTCCCCTTGCACTCTGGTCAAATAAGTCATAGCAGCATCTGCCTGTTAAATGGTCAATATTAACACTTGCCATCTTGCCTCTGACAAATATACTTGTTTTCTGGCAAATGAAATGACTGGAAATTGTCTGATCATGCAAGTGAAAAATAATTGTGATATCTTTATCCTTTTTTTTCTGTTTGGAAAACAGTTGTTGTTGTTGTTGTTAGCCTCCATTAACATATTAGCATTAGCATATGCCTTGCGTCAACCAATCGTAGACCAATCGACCTGAAGTGTAGACCAGTAGGAGGCTGTCTTTCTGACTATGCAGCAGCTCTGAGTTTAAATACACTGCTAACAACAATTTTCTTTCTTAAAATGTTCATTCATCCACATACACTGGCCAGGTGCATTGCAAAACAGATAACCAGTACTGCAGAGCTACAAAGTGACACAGCAAATAAAATTTCTAATGAATTGGTCCAAAATGTTTTTTTGGGGGGAGCTATGTCCAGAAGAAGAACTGAATGTTTTTTGTTTTACCAGCTGGGAGTTCCCGAAGAAAGCATGTAAGATGAAATAAAATTCAATTGCCACGTGAATTTGAAGTAATCAGTTGAATGATGATTGTTAATGTTGATATTAATATTTTTCACCTGTTACTCCTCCTAGGCCCCTTGTGACTCTTTTGCACCCGTGCAATGCTCTTTTAAACAGACTTTTGATCCATAGTGTAGATTTAGTCAATTATGGTTGTAAAATAAATGGATACACGCAACCAGTACATGTGTTGATTAGAGCCCCTCTAGTTGAGTAGGCACAACACCTTTGGGATCGAAATAAGGAACTCATCAGGAAAACAATAAGAAAATGCCAGTGTAATGTCAACATTGTAAATCACATCCTCTGTATTTCACATTTATAAAGATAGCTGGACAATGAGAGTTATATTATGCTAATTGGCATGTTTCAGGCAGTCATGACCGTCACAAAAACTGGAATAGGTCATGACATTGTATGCCAAAGAGAAATAATTCAAAATCACATTTCAAACAAAGCTCACAAGCATTGTGAGCCCATATAAAAATAAAAGTCATGGTCAGATTGCCATTTGGAAACCTTTTATCCCAAAAGCTAAAAGACTACTTGCCATTAAGAATGAAATCTGGACTTGTGTGTAATGGACCAAAAGTAATAATGTCAGTTATCATTATATTTCCCACATGTAGACAGATTTGTAGGAATGTAAGAGATGCCTTCAAGCCATAGTGCTGCCATCGGCAAGTGGGAACCCCACAATGGTTTGGATGGCCATCTCAGTGAAATCATTAAGCCCAGCCATTGCTTTGCACAGGAAAAGATGCACCCTATGGTGCAAACAAGCATCTCTGAAGATGTTTTAATATTCCAAAACAATTATGCCACCATATAAAATGGCATGAAACTATTTGCCTCCTGATTCCCTTTATTTGCATATACTGGTCATACCAAATGGTTTTCGATCCTCACACAAAATGAATTATAAAACAAGGAGAAGATAATACAGTTCATAAATAATCTTTTAATTTCTTGAAGGAAAAATGTTATGTAATGCCTTTATCACTAGTGTGAAAACATAATAGCCCCTAAGCTTCCAATAACTGGAGTTCAGTCTTCCACATAACTCTGGAGGAATTTTATAACTTTTATAGTCTTTTCCATATTGCTTTAATTGAGCCATTGGTGGGCTTCGGAGCAAAACTACCTGTTTAAGGTTCTGCCACAGCATCTCAGTGGGGTTCAAGTCAGGAGCTTTTTCTAGGTCACTTCAAAAACATTATTTTGTTTATTTTAAGCTATTTGGAAGTTAACTTGTTCTTGTGCTTTCAGCTCATTGGGTTAAGCATGACACAGTTGCACTGGAGCTTCAGATCACAGTCCGATGACTGGGCATTGTCATTCAGGATCTTTGGGTGAAGAACGGAATTTATGGTTCTGTAAATCATGTCAAATTATCTAATCCCTGCGGCACAAAGTGTCCCCACACAATTCTCCACTGCCACCTCAGTGTTGGACTGTGTTATGATACACATGATATATATAAATATATATATACTTTTTTTCTTCTTTCAATCTCTACTGGATTTTTGGCATAATGGCATAATGCGCTGCATGTTGAAATGTTTCAGTCTATTTTACATGTCTGGAAAGAATCTGTTTAAGTGATGGTTAACAGTGGGTGGCTCTATCTTAATTGAGATCCTTTATTAATTAAATTGGTTAATTGAGTAACTGAGGAGACAATGATTTTTGCATAAGGTGGCAGTTGGTGTTGGATAACATTTTTCTATGATAAACAAATAGGAAACAAGTATGTATGGCAAATATGCAAAAATACAGGACCAGAAATCAAGATATTTTTCATACTAAATCAGGATATTTATTTAACTTTTTTCCAAGAGAGGTTTTATAAACATGGACATCAGGTGTCTTTCCTGGCCTTTCTTTTAATTAAAAGATTTAAGTGTTGTGAATCCAGATTAAAAATGATGAAGTAAATACACCTACGGAAATTTTTAAAGTATGGTCAACATCCCACTACAAACATACAAATCCAGTGTTTCAGAACCAGGAATAAGCTGGTTCTGTCCATCTCCTGCAAATTACACCATTTGCACTTGTCATGCAGTGGGAACTTTTCTTGAAGTGAACTTATTCACAAGTGCCCTGAACAAAGTTTAGAGATTCTTTTACCTGATGGTTGAAGAACATTAACTGTTACTCAATGAAATACCAGAGACCTGAGATAAAGAACAGCTTGTGTTTAATGACTTAGTGAACTTTTTTACAGTCACTCTAGACTAGGACACTCCAGACTATGACACTCTAAACCTAGGACACTAATCACTCTAAAACTAGGACATCCTGTATCTTGTTTATGTTATAGTCAGAAACATTTTTAGAACACAAGATAAATAAGGAATTCTGGCTGTGGGGAGAATAATGTCAGCAGTAACCTATAAAATGAGTATTATAATTACTAAATATACAAACTACAGCACAATGGTGAGAGATTAATAAGATTAAAATGGGCATTCATTAGTAGCTGATTTTTATTCCTTTCTTTATAAGTTACTGGATACAATTCCATATGAGCAGTTCAACACCTGGTTTTACATAATGAATAATGATTGGCATGTTCTGTACACTCTCCAAAATGCAAGTGGGGCATAACTTACAACTGCTACTGCTGACAGAAGAGACACCTGCTTAAATACCTTTACTTATTCTACAGAATTCCAGCAAGACTTGCAACACCTTGAGTGACAAGATTTGGTTTTATGCACCGTTGAATACTATATTAAAACATCAAATGTAAAATTTTTATAATACAAATCATTTCACTTGGATCATTTTCACTGAACAATTACAACATATAAAAGCATTGATCACAGATCAATGCTTTTTTCCCACAGTTTATCAATTTGCTAGTCTCTTTCCCAGTTACAGTAAGTAACCAATATTCAGGCCATGTGATGTAAAATAAAAAAAATCCACTGTTTCCCATTGTTTCTTGCTGCAGTTCTGATTTCCTTTATCCACTGACAACTCATGGAAGCGTTGAGAGCTCAGCAAGGACACTCTGACCAGTCTGCAGCTACACAGCCTCATACACAGCAAGTTGTTAAAGGCAGCTTTAACTTTCTGTGGGATCAGACCGGATGGTGTAGCCTACCCCAACAACAAATCAAATCTTTAGCAACCATGACCCACTTGGCTTAGATCTTTATGGTTGCCAATTTTTTCTGCTTCTAAAACACTGACTTCAAGAACTGACTGTTCACTTGCTCCTTAAAATATCCCACATTTTATGCAGGTGTAATTAAGATAATCAATTAAATTTAAGCTACTATTAAAGTCACCTACATTTTCCATATACAGTGATCGCAATGATTGCACTGGCTACCATAATTCTGTTTGCACTATATGTCGGGTTTTGTTATTTTGGTCAGGTTTTGATCTGGTGGTCAATGCACATTTCTGGCACTTAATCATGTAGCTTGATTTAGCACATCTTATGTGTTAAGAGGTAAATAAATAGCCTAGAAATGAGCCAAAGGAAACGTGTGAACATTTTCCAAGTTTCTGAAAATGGAAAGCGACCTGATATATGCAATGAAGATTCTACCAAAAGGAACAGTAGCATAGAGTCTGGCTTTTAAAATGAATGCTGTAGGGTAATCAGAGTTTTATGGTGGTGTTGGATCGGTAACATGCAAAAAAAAAAAAAAAACTTTAATCAATCTCTCCCTTTTATTCACTCACTTATTTGCTGAGAAGTCATATGTGTGTTGAAATTAAAGCTAGTCTACAAGAAGGCAGGTGGTTCTTGTGTTTACTGTGAAATGTAATTATGCTGGTGCTCCTCATTGAAAATGCTAGATTTATTCCAGACATGAAGAAAAATATTTTATTATACATTATAAAACACTATAACCGAAAAGGATGTGTCCAAATGAAATGCAGGTTTAAATTGGGAAAATACAAAACATTTTTATGTTTTTTAAAGGCTGGATTTATAGTTTATTCTAATGACCAAAACCAAAATGTCTGCCATTTATATCTTGTGTTCATGTGGTGCACTGGTTATGCATGTTCAAAATAACTAATGTGACATAATGCAATACCTGGCACTAATGTTTGGAACACAACACAGTTCAATACAATAATTACATAATAAATTTTTGTCTTATATTGTTTTTGTTCTTTGTCTTAGCCATCGGCATTGTGGTTAACAAAAATGAATCCCAGAATAGTTCATAAGTGTTTTGGCTCTGACATGCCTTCTAGTGAATATTAATTTGAATCCCCCAAATGAACATAATGATGACAAATTATTCAACAAACTATAAACCTTGCCATTTTTTACAACATGAATCAATCATTGCAACATTTTCATCACCTACATGACAGTCAAGTTTTTAGCACCTGAGGTGAAAGTTCCTTCATTACAATTCCCCAGAAACACAGCTTCATATTGCAAGTCACCATATACAGTAAGTAGAGGTCAGAAAAACATTTTGATACAAGTGCAAGTTTTTTTTTCTTTTTTCTCCAAATTTTGTTATGTCTCATGTTCATCATATCCTTTGTTTTCATAATTCTATACACACTACTTCACATTAACAAAGTATAAGCAGATGGTTGGTGTGTTTTGGTAATTTATAAAAAAAATAAAGAATGAAATATTCCATGTACATAAGTATTAAGTCCCATCACTTAGTACTTGGGTACTCAAGTCTGCTTGTGAATGATGCTACAAGTTTGTCACACCTTTTTTTAAACGTTTCTTCCATTCATCTTGGCTTAATTGTTCAAGCTAAACCAGGTTGAATGGACACAGCCATTTTCAAGTCTCTCCAGTGTTGCTTACATTTCTGGCATTTAATGTAGCTTGATTCAGCTTATCGTTGGTGTTAGGGGGCAAATAGATAGCTTAGAAATGAGCTAAAGAAATAGTGATCCTTGGGTTCTTGGTTACCTATCTTACCAAGGTCCTACATCCCTGATGACTCAGTTGGGCTGGACAGCCAGATGTAGGAAGACCTCCAAACCTCTTTGGGTAAGAACAAGGGATGCTACCCTGCTCTTCGGCACTTAACTTTTATTGAATCCTTCCCCAGATCTGTGTTTTGACGCAATCCTGTTTCTTAGGTCTAAAGATAACTTTCTTGACCTAATGGCTCTGTTTTCACTCTGACATGCACCATCTACAGTGAGACCTTACAGTATCTAGTGTGTGCCTTTCCCAGTTATTCAATTGGGTACTTCAGTCAAGTTGTAAAAGGATCTCAAGGATGACTTATATAAATAGGATGCACCAGAATACTTACTATACGTAAATTGAATATTTTAGTCTTTACTGTTAACAAATAAAACACTTCAAGTACCTGTTTTATTTTGTCAGTGTGGAATATTGTGTATAGAATGAGGAAGTAAAAAAAAAGGGGTTTGAATCTTTTCAAATAAGACAAGTGTGACACATAACAAAATGTGGAAATCTTGAAAGGGTCAGAAAAAATTCTGTCAGCACTCTATATCCCATGATACATTCGAATTCATAGAATACTTACAACTGGGTTCTCTGATTAATCATTCATAGAAGTGTATTTTTTGTGCTGAACTAGCCTTATACCCAAACTTAAAGACCTCTTAAACCATATGCTTTATCTGCATCTGCCCCAGTTGTCCTCTGTTGTGCTGTGCTGTGGTTTCAGCTGCCCTGTAAATGATGCTACAGTGGGACAAAGCTGTACTGCTTTCTGAAAACATCCCTGTACTAATGGACAACTGGGAGTGTAAACCTTCTCTTCTTCACCAATGTTTGGTCAAGTTACCATAGCAGATATCCCCATGGCAGATGGTCCACAGTTTCTCCATTAAAACCTCTCTCTCTCTCTCTTTCTCTCTCTCTCGCCCTTGAGAGGACAGACTCTAGAGTATCTATAACCCAAGGCCTGGGGACGTAGCCTCAGAAGATTATGAGGCCGTGCCACCTTAATTGCTGCACTCATGCTAGTCAAAGTGGCCAGCCCCAACAGCCCAGTCAGCTGCATTATTCATGCCGGAGACAAGGGTAGCACTTACAGGCAACAGAAACAATCCACAGCGCTGGGTGATGTCACACCATGGTCGGCACCAGTCAGACGGGCCTGGATCTTGGTTCTGGGTGTTGTGTGCTTATGCGTGTGCACATGTGTGTGCATGCATGTATTTGTGTGTGTGTGTGTGTGTGTGTGTGGTGGGTGTATTTGAGTAGGGAGAGGATCAGCTCATCCATCATAGCCACTTATGAGCCATAGGATCCGCTGAGTGCGAGAGCTAAATCGCGTTAGCTCCTGCTGCACATACCTGCTGCCTCATTAGGTCAACCGTGCTGCACGCAAGCTTGCAGTGCATCCTGTGGCTGCAGTTTGGAATTATAGTGCTATATTTACACTGCCTCATGAAAAACACATGAAAATCAGTAAGATATTTTCACTAATGCTGCAGCTGCTGTAGAAAAATTAGCTACTAGCTTGAAGGTTTTTTTTTTATTATTATTATTTTTCTTTTTAATATTTCTGTATCCCTGCCAAAAGATCTCAGAAGACCAAAGAGTCATCATTCAAACGCCACTGACAATGTAGTCTGGATCTGACTGAAGAGTTTCTCTAACCGTAAAAGTGGTGATTAAATATCAGGACGTCACTGTAAGAGGAGAAGGCAAAACACATCTCTGACAGGCACTGCCACAACACTAAGCCACAGCTCAACCTCTTGAAAATGCATTTCGGGTTGTGGAGAATAGCTTAATGCTATTGGAGCTCTGTCACTTTGGCTGCAGACTGACGAGATGAAGTGTTTAGCACTCTGGCCGAGGTGTTTCATTTCTGACAGCTGAACCACAATCAAAACCCCAGCATGTGCAAGATGACGGACAGCTTTTAATGAACAGAGCCTAATAGATGAGTGGAGCAGAAAGAGCGAGAGAGAGAGAGAGAGAGAGAGAGAGAGGGAGAGAGGGAGGGAGTGCGAGAAAAGGTGTGTGAGAGTGCATGATATGTGCTTTGTCACAACAAAATAAATCTGTTGCGAAGTTTTTTTTTATTTACTTTGGCATATTGAGAAGCGGATGGCAATTTCTAGTTAAGGATAATAAAAAGATGAAAGGGAGCGGCGTTTTTAAACAGTAGACTGACACATACAGTATATAACGTATTAACATTAGTGACTAATTTGTATCGCTGTATCTGCAATTCTAGAGTAGCTTCCATTCACACTAGAAAACTTACCAAAGCTGAAACAGAAGGGGGGGGGGGGGGAGTGTGCCTCTATCTGTGCATATGCGTTTGTGTGTCTGTTATGAGGCTGTGCTTAGATGTAGAAAAACTGCAGCTGCAGCAGTATCACATTTCAAACAAATTAGAGCAAATCTGCTCCCAAAGACTACAGCATTAAATCAACGTCATTACTCCATTTCAGTCAGCTGCTCCCTTTTACCCAACATGATACCACGGTCCGAGCACAGAATGCCCACGCAGGTGACCAAACACACCGATATAACTCCACACATCTACAAATATATTGAACTACCAGCATGACTTAATCAATCTGAGGAAAATCAAATATACTTTGATTTTAGCCATGGCTTCTTTCATCTTCGAGTCCTCTATGGAAATCCTCTCATCTACCCACCATTTTCCCCCCTCCATATCTGGGTTATTACCTGGGATTAATGAAACAGGAAAGAGCATTGTAATCATCAGGAATGTTCTTTTTAAACGTGATACTTTTAATATCCTCAAAGAGGGTGCAGGTAATCTATCTGAACCTTAGAAAACAGCTGAAGATTCAAGGGCGATATAACTACAGCGCAGTGACTGAGAGCCAGCACAGTGAAACAGAGCCATGGTGGTAGTATTTAGGTGTAAAAACCTCGCTTAGTCTCAGCCGTGTGAGCTGGAAAACAGCAGTGTATTTGATGAGCGTAGTCTCATCTATCAGCCAAGCTTTGATGGTGGATGAGGGTTACTCACATCCTGTGAGCCGATCTGGAGATGAGTATCGAGCCATTTCCCAAGTAACTAATGAGGGAAGAACAAAGATTCTCACTTTAGTGGAACTGCAGCACGCCGGTCATGTCTCACTTGAAATGTCTTTGAATTCATTATTGCTTAATGGTTTGGAGTGAGCATGATGAGGGTGAAACCTGACTAAGCCTGTAAAGGTAGACTTCGAATCCTGGGAATAGGTGACCCCCGGAACAATATCCCTCATAGAATGACTATGGCAAGTGATTGCCTGCTTTTAAGAGGAGACACCTAATCCTCAGTGTTTATAAATAATATTACTAAAGTAAAAAAAAAAGAAGAAAAAAAAAGAAAAAAAAAAAACTTCTCACAGGTTACACCAGTTAAAATAGCAAGTCTTGAGGGTTAAAAACTATGGTCACAACAACAGGTAGTTTTAAATCACTGTCAAATATGAAAGCATGTTTACATTTGTGTAAGTGGATCATCTTAACTGCTTACATGACCCTGTGTGTGAGTCACTTAGTGCAAATGCTGATTTCTAACATGACATTTATTCACTTGGCAAATGATTTAATCCAAAGCAACCTACAATTTAGATTGGATACCATAAAGCTGAACAGGTTTATTTGTAGCTTCTGCAATCTTCTGTTCACCTTAGTTAGTACCTAATAATGTACAGCCTGAATTCATCCATTCATCTTCAGTAACCACATTATTCCAGAATCGAGGATATATCCTGGGGACACAGTGTGCACAGCATCCCAGGTCATCCCAGGAACGCACTCAGACATAAGGAGAACATGAGTGTGAACAAGGGAAACTCCACACACAGCTCAGTTTCGAACCCGGGACCCTGGAACTTTGAGGCAGCACTATTAAATACAATGTTTCCACCCATACAGTTTGCAAGTACCTTTTTTGTTTTGAACACATGAACCCTTAGACATGTTCAGTTAACATATAGGACAAAAGTGAGCTTTATCACTGAGACACATATATACGTCACATGTATGTCATTATGTAAGATTCCTCACTCATCACTGTACTAATTGAGCAAACTGTCATTATTATCTTCATCTTAAAAAAAAATAAAGATTCTGGCTGTATGTAGCTTTTACCTATTGATAATTTGACAAACAAAATATGTTTGTAACAGTGGCGATTTCTTTAAGACTGCTATAATGTCACAAAATTAATGGTCAAATTATGTACTATTGTATTAACATTTT
>JAQMYJ010000002.1:19852639-19877448 GCA_030014305.1 Clarias laeviceps | reverse complement strand
ATATATATATATATATATATATATATATATATATATGACAGAGAGATAGTTTGTATATATATATATGTGTGTGTGGCAAAAGTGCTTAGCCATAGCCTCACTAAATTGTAAATTATTTAAATCTGATATACAGTACCTAATGTGTTGTAGGTTAGTCTATATAATTTATACGTGTTTTTCGTCATTATTTTGAGATTTATTTTTTTGTCACTGTGTGCGTAGGGATGATGGGAGACGCTATAAAAATATTATGCTTTGCCCATAGTTAGGGCTATGCAAACATCTACGTACAAATAAAAAGATGCATTTCCTTGCAAAAGATGCACTTCTGCAAGAAAATAAAAAACAATAGGAAACTGTATTTTAATTACATTGAGTATAGTTTCAATGGGGAAACGCGCATTTATACCATAGGGGATATTAGGGCATATATCATCCATTACATTAGGCCCTGCGTTATTATTATTATTATTATTATTATTATTATTGTTGTTGTTGTTTTTATTATTATTATTATTATTATTATTATTATTATTATTATTATGAACCAGAAATATAACAAGATATTTGCAATGTATGATATGTACAACACAACAATGAATAATGTTTTAATTGTTATAAAACGAAATAATTGTTTCCCAAATAGTTTCCTTGCATAAAGCAACATATTAGCCAACTAGTTAAGTGTATGTGTATTTCTGTTGAAAATCTTTCTACTTCTAAGGCAAACAAAATAGGCAATAAATATTACAAATATACAGCAGACAGATCAGACCGCATGCTGCGTGTGAGTGTGTGTGTGTTTCCCACCATTACGTCACTGATTTTAAGTTGAAAATAAGGAACAATATGGATTTCTCCACATCAAATATTCACAGAGCCGCTCTATTCTCATCAATTATTAAAATGAGAGAATGATATGTCAACTGGAAAAGCTCTCTTGTAAATATGCTTATCAATTTTACTCATAGTCACTTTGGGCCACTCGTTTAATATGTTTTATCTTTGCCCAATCTGTGAATGGCTTTTTGAATGGTGTTGCTCAGTGCCGTTGTGTTTTTTACACTGCAGTGAATTGTGGCAGTTGTGGTTATGTTATAGGGATTTGCAGGCTCAGGTCTCCGATATTTTTATGCGTCATGCGCTTTTGATTGAGATGAACATTGTTCTTATTTAACTCAGGAGACCTATGAGCTTTATACGGAGTCTCAACATTTTTATAGGGCTATACATTAGATAAAAACAGTTAAATATGAAGGATACATGCAAACACCCTCGTTTTTTCCTTCGTATAGAAAAATCACACAAACTGCAGATATAATATTTAGTCAGTTCATATATCGTTTTGCTTGTGATTGTTTTACCTGACCTTTTCTTTTTGCATATTAATGACTTGTGTGTAAGATTGCAAGAATTTCCAGGCGTACCATCATTAAGAAAATGTGATCACATATTTTTCACATATTTGTCAGTTTACTCTTTCAATCAGTTTCTAAATAAATTGCTAAACGAAATTTATTTATTTATGCTTGTATTTAAATGCAGTAGGATATGATTTTCTCCCAGCAGTGTTCCCCATCATCTCAAGTCGCATGTCCGCATTTCACAACAAGTGTCCCACTAGAGCTCGTCGTGCTGCCTGAGACATGATATTCACCGCACCGCATCTCAGGGCTGGGAAGGCGATGAAACGCAACACCACGTGTTTTTTGTTGTTAATTGACTCCTTGGCAGTTTGCAAGTTTATTATAGCGCAGAAATACATAAACAGCTCAGTCAATAAAAATAGGTGGTCACATTAAAAAGACCAAGACAGAGTATTATTATTATTTTTATTATTATTGTTATTATTATTATTATTATTATTATTATTATTATTATTAGTAGTAGTAGTAGTAGTAGTAGTAGTAGTAGTAATAATAATAATAATAATAATAATAATAATAGTAGTAGTAGTAGTAGTAGTACATGGTACGGTTTTAAAATACAATTATTCTGAAACAATGTGTGTTTATAGTGCAACAAACAAAGCCTCCCTTATTGTCCTTATTGCTACTGCTTGTCTCGTGCCTGTATAGGCCTACAGGAGCCACGTTTTCCTTATATCCTGATATTTTTTATAGCATTTTTGCTATAGTGTAGTTTTGGACAACATGCCGCACTACATGAAAGCCAGGACACACAATAGAGCCGAAACTGTAATTATGCTTATTATGATTATGAAGGGAAAATGAAATTGCACACGATTAGTGCTCTGGCTGAAACCACAATAATAATCACACCAACCCCTAAATGCACTTGATGAAAGCCAGATAGACTTTGCACGGTGCCACTATCCGGATCTTGAGCGGACGTTTGATTCCAATTATTGAATTTTTATTCGATATTTCTCAGTCTGGGGAAAATCTGAACGCACATCCTTGTGGGCCTTAGCTGAGCATAAACAGCGATGAATCCCCACGTTGTGTTTCAATATCCCCCCACTGCATCCATTATATGTATATTTATTAGATTGCTACAAAGGTAATATTCGCCACGGGAAAAGGCGGGCGTTGTCGCATGAAGGTGATATCGCGTCCAAGTGATTTTATTACTGTCGGCATATTCTCTGAGGTAAGATTTGATATTTTTTGATGTGCCCACGTTCAATTCTATTACAGCGACATATCATTTAGAATTCCCTCCGCTGTCGAGCCTGCAAAGGGCGCATAGGCTTTGGTTTCCGGCTGACCTGTGTATTTATTTGCTGGCTCATTTGTGACAGGAAAGCCTTTTGTTCACTCCTGGCACTTTGAAGAGGGAAAAAAAACAAGGGAAACAATGTTTCAATTGTAATTAAACATTACACGAAGTGGCCTAATATTTTAGTAAAACCGACCATCCGATCAAATTGATATATGTTTACAAATTTCTTTTTATTTTTATGCCTTTTTATTTTTAAGAGCTAGTGTTTACTCAACGGTTGTTCCTAATTTATTGTAATTTTAATATTTTGCTGACATATTTTTCGTACATTTAATTTATATCTGTATCGGATCATCCCTGATCATTCCTCGGTCTAATAAGTCATTACACTCTTATCAAATTGATTATGTCGCGACCTTGACAGGCTGTCAGTCAGACTCAGAGCTGTAATTAAAAGCAATCAGGTTTCATTATGTGCAGAATTGATGTGACTCAGCTTCTGATCACATAACAAGCCTTGGATCTTCTCCTCATTTTTTCTGATTATTAGCACCTTATAACTTCTAAATTTAATCAATGTCTTTAAACAAAAACAGTTTGTCGAAAGAGTAATACCAAACAGTCCTCAAACAACGACCGTACAGCGATATAGACACAGTGTAGTACAGTTTGGAGAAACTGATTCACCCCCCGCCCCCATCCCTATTTTCATATGTGGTCAGTGAAGTCTCATGTGTGTAAAATAAAAAATAATAATCTTCCTTCGATTTTTGTTTCCAGCATTAGATAGTCAAAATGTTTAAGCCGTAAGGTCAGACATAAACCTTAAACCTGACTTAATTTCTTTTTATAACTAAAACAGATCCAGTGTCAGCTCTTGTAGGCTATCATTCTTTCCAATGTGGTCAGTGAGAAGAATGTGAAAGGTCTTTCTGAGTTCCTGTCTGCCTGCATCAGCGTGTGCAGGAAACTTCTGTTACACACAAGCGTGTCTGAATGCAGAAGATCTTTTTGGTGAAAAGACTTTACAGAAGCTTAACCCGGTATTAATCCAACACTGGTTCATATGTCACACTGTTAGCAGAAAACCATGCCCAAGGAGCAGAAAACAAGCTCCAATCAGTATCCTTACACCACATTTCCCTCATACACTACATCTGTTTATGTCACTTATCTATACGTCTAACCTAATATAAAATCAATATTCTTTTGTTTTTAGCTGTTATTTTATGCTTTGTGGTCTCAAACTAAAATATTAAAATAAAAAATAATGGTCTCCGACGGTGTGTTTATTAGCTGCGCAATGTTAACATATATGATTTTGGGAAGCTCAGCCATGAGCTGGTAAGCTGTCTAAATGCTGAATTTCAGCACAAGTATACATCTGGCCTTTTAAGGTGAAATTACAAAGCTCATGGACTCTCACCACACCCCCATTGGAGGTGATTTGCACCATTAACACACGTCAAGGGTTCTTATAGGGTTCATTTCATGATTAAGATGTCTTACCTTTGTAAAAAGTGTTAAGTAACATTTCTAAATGAGGAACACTGTTCTAAGGTTCTACATAGATTTTTTTTTCTTTAGGATGGTATGTATAAACAAAAAAATGGCATATAATTTATATTAATTATTTTAAAATTAATATCTGTCCAATTTTTGTCAATTATTTGACACCTTTTTGCACTTCTTTAGGTTTTCTGGTAAATAATAATTTAATTGCATTGGGGGGATTTCAGGCTTACAGTGTAAGGATAATTAAATGCAGAAATCCATTCAAAAGACTGCATGTTGTACACAAAAATGTACTTTGCATTAATTTATTTACATTATTTACATTTATTTAAATGTATTTCGATTTATTTCTGTGTATTTCAAATTATTTTATTATTTATTTTAGCAATTTATTAATTTATTCAATCAGGGAAGACACTGCTATGGCAAAGTAAATATGCAGTTCAATTACCTTTTATTTCCACATACCTTTTCCATGTCTTTATACTGTAGATATACACACATATTCCATTAAATATGTACTTGAAAATATAAAAAATTTGTTTCTAAGCAGAAATATTTTTTTGAAAAGAGAAGATCCACATGAGAGAGAGATAGAGAGAGAGAGAGAGAGAGAGCAAGATATTAGGTTTAGATGTAGCCAGGTTCATATCAGTTACTCAGTTCTGTCAGTGAGAATGTCTGGGTTTGTGTACATGCTTCACCCCTTAACACAGTGCACTGTTGATAATCTTGAACAGGCTGTTGATAAACACTCAGAAGGACTTGCTGCTGCCTGGGGCTGTCCTCGTGTCTCTACAGGGATACAAGGCCTGTGAGTCTCACTTGAGGGACACCCAGCCAGGGTTTTTCCCCACTGTCAAGTTAGCAAAGTAATACAACTTTAGTCCACATGTATATGTCAAACTGATGTGTTTAGTTAAAAGGCCTGTTATACAATGGAAATATCAATTCAAAACAGACCCAGGGATCAGGCAAACAAATTGTCCAAACATCCAGATGACCTGGTCTGACATAAATTGCAAACAGTGAAAGTGTAGTTACAGTTAGTGTTAGTAATCAGACCTAAAGCTTACCCAGAAATTCACACAAAGTTGTGGAACAACTGTTGCAAATTAAGGCCAAACGTTTATTCAGTTGAATAAACCATATATGTGACCCAGTCTGTGCTATAGTGTTTTTTTTTTATTACGTTTCACTGTTTTCTAAATAAAATTATTTGACATGTGTGAAACACACACACACACACACACACACACCGTGAATCTATTTAGATTCTTAAAAATCCATATATCAATACGTACAAACATACATACGTAGTTACATGCAAACATACATACATAAATACATACATACAAAAATAGAAATCTTATAATTAAGAAACTTTAATTGAAACGCGGTACTATTGTTTTTTTTTTTTTTTTTTGCCTATTGGTATATTTCTATGCTGGCAATAATGCTATTTCTGGTGCAAACACATTTTTGTTATTTTAAACACTGCGCATTACAGACGATTTTCACTTCATTTAACTCGGCATATTATTGATGTTTTCACTGAATGCTGCACAACAGTAAGGTTTAACACTGCACATCTGCAAGGGTTTAACACTGCCCATCTCTGTTGTTCATGTTTTACAGCTGCTCTCTCTCCATTCACGGTAACGCGGCGGATCGGTCACCCGTACCAGAACCGCACGCCGCCCAAGCGGAAAAAGCCGCGCACGTCGTTCAGTCGCGTGCAGATCTGCGAGCTGGAGAAGCGCTTTCACCGCCAGAAGTATTTGGCCTCCGCGGAGCGCGCGACACTCGCAAAAGCGCTCAAAATGACGGACGCACAGGTCAAGACCTGGTTCCAGAACCGCAGAACCAAATGGAGGTGCGTAGCTTTTATTCATCCATTCATTCTTTGAAAGCAAGACTTACAGGGCAATTAGGCAACATTGTCTATTATTCAGCAAAAGTCCTACAAAATACAATAATTAACAAAATGAGAAAACGAGAAAACTTGCAATTACTTTGCAAATTACGTGCATAAAATATTGGTACTTAAAATTGTCTGTCGCTACAATGACTACATGTCATGTGAAAAGTTTATCAAACACCTGAAGCACTCTCAAAAACAAACAAACAAACAAACAAACAAAAAACAACCAAGCCAAGCATACAAACAAACATATATGTTATATGGCTACTAAAGCAAATTAAATTGCATATGGTTATCATATTTTCTTTATTTACTCTTTATTTTTCACTTACAGTTCTAGTTTTATCTTTGACATGAAGTTTAACACTGTGCAAAAGTTTGTTTTATTGATCAAAATCTATTTTTATTCATTTGGTAAATATTTTAATTTCTGACGAATATCCGAAGAGTATTTTTATCTGCGAAAAGTAGGACATTTTACACTCCATCCCAGGCAGCCCCAGGGCCTAACACAGCAGGTTAACTCATTGAAATAGTTTAAAATTCAAAATTTCAATACTTTTGAAAGCAGACTCACACAAAATTGAATATAAAAAAAGGTTAGTTCTTTTAGTTATGCTTCAATCGGAAAGAAAACAGCAACATTGTAAAAAAAAAAAAACACTCTTGAATAGAAACTCAGCTAATATTTATTTAAGCTGTCAAACATTTGCCCATTTAATTCAACTACACTTCGCAGTAATCCTGCTTTAGGTATGAATGTAGCACATGTTAGAACATTCTAATTTAAAGAAGAAATGATAGGATATACACCAAACACCCAAATACCTCTTTTTGCTGTTTAAACAAGCAAACTATAGTACATAAAATAACATGATAAATTATCAATAAAATATAAATGTTGCTAATAGAGAGATATACTATTAAAATAGCAGATGTTACATTATGTTAAAATAGCAGATGCACTTATCAAAGTCTTATTTATTCAAAATGGTTGATTTATGTTCATTTAAAGTAAACATAAATAAATAATTATGAGTGAACATTAATACAGTCAGACAATGCAGATATGGAATGGGATAGAAATCCAACAGACTCTTTTTTTTTTCTCAGTGATAGACCTACCTACTTATGTAAATAAGATTGTAATTCTGAACATATTCCCTTTGTTTCATGAGACAAATATCTGCATGCATCTCACTATTGGATACATGAGGAAGTGTTAGTCTAAACATGTCCAATGAAGTGGATGTAGAAAAAAAAAATACTTTAAAGAATCACAAAGTGCAGCTTTAAAATTTAATTTGACATACGAGAAAAGTGCTACAGGATACAAATGTTGCCTATTTAATAAGAACAATAAAGAAGCACGGCTTTTAGATTGGAAGCATTTGTTAAAATTTGGGCTCGATCTGACTAATCCCCTGTTGGCTGTAAATGTTGCATTTGTGTTTCTTTTGTACCAAGCTAGACAGCTCTCTTGCCATGAGTGAGATTCATTGGAAAGGGCATTTTGTGTCTTGTGGTAAAACAACACTTTGGTTTTGCTTAGCTCTGCTAAATGTTTTCCTTTCATTTTCTTTGGACAGCAATTTCCTTGACCAAGCAAAAGTGCTCCAGCTCTTAAAAGCTTACGTTGAAACTTGCTTTCTAGTGCATTATGGAGCCCATAGGTCTGAATAATTGAGTGTATGTCCATCCTTTTGCTTTAATCCAATCAACCCGTTGCTGTTGGCTCTTTTAGAACAAATGAGTGTGCAATCTAATTAAGGGCAGCCTGACTTACCTTGGTTTTTATCAACGAGCTACACTGGGCAGGCAAGCTGCTGCTGAAGCTGATGCATTTATAATGAAGCTGAGTCATGGCCTTTAAAGAATTAAAATAGATTAAAGCCATTTTGATGTGTCAACTCAATAATATATCCATCTCTATTTCATTTAGACATTAGTGGGATCAGTTGTTGGATACTTAGGTGAAATTAGTAGGCCATATAATATGAATCTATCTTACATATAGGGAAACGGGATAACTTTTTTCACCTTACATGGTATTCGCCAAATTACTAAATATTATATTGTAAAATACTTTTTTTATATTCAGATGTTTGCAGCAAATATGTGGAAAATATATATGTCTTGTTAAATAACTAAGCTCCACCTCTGCGTCTGTAACTGGCAGTCTGTGCTGCTGAAATATTCAAAAGATAAAGTTAAATTATTTCAACTGCTTTAGTTGCTTGCTTGCACAATTATAAATCTAAGACCTTAAAAATTTATCTATATTTACCAGATGGTCATATCTGGAAAAGAAAATGCTATTTGTTTTTGTTTAGTCTACTGCCATCAAATTCAACGGTTGCTTAATGGAAGCTGCATAGATATTACAGCATTTTAGATCAGCATTTCTTCGGAAGGGTCTTCAAGCAGGCAGTTAAATTGCCTAAATTATTTACAGTTTATGAAAAGTGGTTATCTTTGCCTATGTATGTCACATACTGTAGTTACCTACTGTATATAGTTTTCTGATATTACCCACTGTGAGAAATATTTCTAATGTTCTCTTAGTCCACTAAAGTCAACAGCATGGTTTCAACATGTTCACATACCTTATGTGTTTATGTATTTTTATTATGTAAATATATATGTATATATTTGTTTAAGTTTTAAAAATGGCTCATGCACAGTGTCTGTATAACATGTACAAACAGGATTTAAAACAAACCAGTAAAAGTCAATGACAAACGATCCACTAAAACAGTTTTCTGGAGACACAGACAAAATAACTATTAAATTCTAAAGACAGACATTGTATAAATCCTGCCTTTCAGGAAATCATTATCAGCGAACATCATCTCCTGCCTTTATAAATGTAATAAAAAAAAATTTTTGGCCAAGCTTTGGAAGGTCAATGACAAAATCTTTAATTTGCACATATTTTATTTAGGATAATTAATAGGCTTTGTTCTTTTAATTAAATTTATTCATCAACACACACACACACACACACACACGTATTTTTTCGATAAGCCTCACTAATAAGTGGTTTTCTTAAGGCTACACAGAAGTTTAGTCCCAGTGCTTTGAGTTCTCTTCATGTTGTGCATGTGGAAATGCTCTTACTTTCACTAGTAAACATAGCTGTGAACTCTCCTATTGTTTGTTACGGTTTAATTTCACCAAACTTTCACCAAAGTTATCTCCAATCATGATCACTCAAAACAAAACAACCTAACAAACAAAAAAACAACAATTCTGACCGCATCGTTCCCTCGAATATGATGGATAACCACAACCCTTCCAGGTTTTAATAGCATGTTGGACAGTTCTTAACTTTATTTCAGTGGTTTCAGCAAGCTCCTTAGTTGTTTTCTTTGCTTGATGCAGATCAATGATTTTACCCTTCAGAGACAGAGTAACATCTCAGTCATGAGCACAGGTTGTGTCGTTTTTTTAAGAACTGAGAAGCTGCTCACTACATTAGTTAAATAACTTGTTGCCAGCAGAACCATATTAATCACTGCAGTAATTATCAAATTTCTTGCTGTATTTTCTTAGTCATAATCAGGTGGCTTTTTTTTTGGCTGGGCAGAATATTATCCATATAATATATTAATGTATCCTATAATCAATGTATATATACTATACAGTACATGACATGACACAGTGGTACAGACATGAAAAAAAATCGGCACAATAAGGAAATATGGAGTTTCATAAATTAAATAAGAAATACATCACACACAAACTGCAATTGTGCCATATTTTTGTTTGTCCCTACAATATATCGCAAATACATTATATAGTATTTGTTAATTGTAACAAAAATAAATACTGTTAATATACTATTTTTTACATCCCTGTTGTTGGATTGTTTACACCACTACCAGTAATTATTGTTGGTTTGTTAACCGAGATTTAACCAGTCAAATTGAAATAAAAATTAATTTGTTTCACTAATAAGTCTGTCCAAGAACAGGACAATAGCACAGATTGCAGCAACAGCAACACATTTCTCTAAAAACCTAGTGCAAAATAATAAAAAGATACGAGACATCATACTGAAATCAAAGCCTTTACTTAGGGTCAGTTAGAATTATCACAGTTTTAGATGTTTTTGACAATGATGCATGCACTATTTCTAAAATATTTCTTATAGAATTTTGATCTGATTAGTGTCAACTCACATATACACATATAATGTTATTTCTTTTGTAACACTGACAAAGAAAAATCTCTTTGATTTGATAAGCTTACAGAGTTAGCAGTATTTTCTGTAGTGATTCCTATAATAGATTTGTTGTTAAGAGTACTTTTAATACCAGTCAATAGTTTGAGCAAACTCATTTAGGGTTAAGTTTGAGTATTTTCTTCATGTTATTCTACGAATAACAATACTGAAGGCATTAAAAATACTTTAAATATTTTAGATTCTTCAAGTAGCCACCATTACGATAACATTGATGATAACAGCGACGCACAATGTTGGCAGCCAACAAATGCTCAACATATATGGGAACTCCTTCAAGACTCATTCCAGGTGATTAACTCATGAGAGAATCCCAAGAGCATGCAAAACTGTCATCAAAGCAAAAGGTGGCTACTTTTAAGAATCTAAAATATTCAACTTTTTTGGGTGGTTTCTCTTGATTTGCTCACTCCATAATTTCAAGGGTTATTTCATAGTGGTTATTGCCGTTTTTGGCTGTTATGTTCTAGAATGTAGAAAATAGTACGAATAAAGTATAATAAACCTTAAATGAGAAGATGTGTCCAAAAAAATTTTTTTCTTCTTTTCTATTTGGCAAGTAAGTAAAAATTTTAAACATTTCCAAACATTACTCTTCCAATAAATATTAAACATCACAGAAAGATCTTTCTATGCCAGAAAAGAAAGTATCATATTCCATAATACACCACTTTTCAAACGTAATGTCCAATGTTAAATTATTTAAGCCATCTTGCTCCTCAGTTCTTAACAAATCCCTAGTATATTATACAGTGCTGTTTATTATCGAGCTATTATAAATGCAAATGTATTGTACCAGTCACTTAAATTTATTGAATGTAATCCATATCTCAGTAAATTGTAAATTCTATCAACTTTTTTGTAGAAAGTTTAGGAATAGAAAGACTCTACAATAAATACCAAGGACATTACTGTGCATATTACAACTTTAACAGTTTAATGGCGTTTAAGTAAATATTAAGTATTACAAACAGTTTTTTCGTCAGACCTGTACAAATCAAATATGTTCAGACCTGTTCATGTTTGCACATTTGCAACTATCTAAAACCATGAAAACCATGTCACTATTGCCAAATTGCCAAACATCTGAGACAAGCTATATCTAAACATAGGTTTTGAACATTGTGCTAGAATTTGCATTAAAGTCATCTCTTTGTCTCTGCTCACAGGAGACAAACGGCTGAGGAAAGGGAGGCTGAGAGGCAGCAGGCAAACCGGTTAATGCTGCAGCTCCAGCAGGAGGCTTTTCAGAAGACGCTGAGCCAACCACTCCAGCCCGACCCTCTTTGCCTCCACAACTCGTCTCTGTACGCTCTGCAGAACCTCCAGCCGTGGGCCGAGGACAACAAGGTGACCTCCGTCACCTCTGTCGCATCCGTTGTCTGACCCACACTTCCCTATTTGTATTGGCTAATGAGAAAATAAAGGATTTTATAGCCAGGGTTTAATAGGATTATGGGACACAATTTAAGGAAACATTTTGGGTGGATTTCAGACACACATTCGGACTGGTATCAGGATCCTCAGTTCTAAGCCATAAGTTAAGCATATTTATTTTGTAAAGCTCGAGCAGAGATCTCAATTCATACTGTCCTGTTATTTGTGTTCTCTGCTGTTCATATATGGAAAGAATTGAGTCATTTAAATGCTTTATTTTATATGATGGTGTGGAATCAGCTTCCTCTTTGTAATGAGATAATACTGACTTGGAAGAATTGTGGGGGAGGTCAGTGACAAATGAGTGTGTTGCATTTCTTCATTCCCAAATGGACTGTAATGGAGGTTGAAACCCAACACACTCCTTTTTTTCTGATAAATATTGTTACTCCCACCTGAATCTGGTCATTAGTTCATCGCTTACACTCCGTTTTTACTCCTTTTCCTTCAGCTGCCCGTATAACAGAGGGCGGCATCCTGTTGTCTCTTCCAACCCAAAAGCGTGGATGAATTTCGCCCATCAAGACGGCTGTTTGCCTACGTGCCATCTGGCATCAACGAGGCCGACTCAACCACTGACTCGTTTGTTCTTGTTGTTTTGCTTTGAGCTCCGTAAGATGTATTTGTGATGCATGTTCACCGCGTCTCTTGTGTGTAGACTGGGACTGAAGACCTGGAGTCCTTCTTCACCTGGACTTTGCAAGCAATTACAGAAGTGCTCCCTGTGTATTCTTCATGATATGACATTCAAAAGTTGTTTTATATTAAACATGATTGTGACTTCTAAAAATTCTATCATTTTGAATCTCATTTTTTTACTGTGTCTACCTCTGTCCTTTGCTTTAAACTGATAATGAAAACCAACAGATAATTGTGCGGATAACTGTACCCAACAATACACTTACTCTGTAATGTTTTCCAGTGTCACTGTCTGTAGCTAGGAGGCTTTGAATGGGGTTGGTATAAAACCTGATATGGCAAGGTGTTTTGTTGATCGTGACCCGTGTCCTTCCAATGCATGTTTGTGCTGGTAAGCATGTATTATCATCCAAATTTAAAAAGGAAGCAAAGAGTGAGTCAAAACAAAACATTTCCTCTCTGGATGCCACAGCACAGCGCTATCAGGGTTAATCTCTCAAGGAGGGGTGCAAAGCTCTGCTGTATTCTCTGCACCAAATGAGCCTTCACACTCCACACTACACATGGCTGCCTCTCCCAGGAAATGCTGAAGAAGTAAACTGATTAGAGGAGTGTGTGGTGTGCAGTCCGTGGCCCACAGCAGAGAATCCACAGCAACATAAATCACAGGCTGCTGCTTGGATTGGGAAACAGACTATGTTTAATAGAAATGTCAGCGTTATCTATGTAACTTTAGTTAGGCTTTCTGGGACACTCCTTTTCTTAACACTATTTAATCTAGATACAGATTAACATATAAAGAATTGTATAATTAATAAGAATAAAAAAACAGTTTATTTGAAATTTCTTCTTGTTCTTGATAATGGTTGAAATTTTCAAGTTTAAATATTCTCTATTAAAAATATATATTTCCTCAAAGTATTTCCCTTTGAAGAACTCTTTTAAGACAATATTATATTTAATATTTTACATTTATATTTTTGTTAATATACAAATGGATTGGTGGTGGGACTGACTTAACATGTCAATTTTTACATCCTAAAAAAGTTGCATATATTTTTTTTTATTAATATTTTTTGTGCTAATTTGTGAAGAACCAGATTTAAAAAAAATATTATTTAATGACAAAAGGCACAAAGCATGTTTTCTTTCACATTTTCATTTCCTGTTACTCCAGTCTTTAATCTACTTTTCACATCCTAATATTAAATATCACTAGTGGTCGTATATAGTTATTATATAAATGGACTCGCAAATCCAGGGTCCAGGGTTTGATTCCCAGCTCCGTTCTGTGTGCATGGAGTTTGCATGTTCTCGCCATGCTTGATGAGTTTATGCCGGGTACTCTGGTTTCCTCGAACAGTACGTAGACATTCCCAAATTGACATGCCTGTATTGTGTATGTGTGTGTGTGTGTGTGTGTGTGTGTGTGTTTGTGTGTACGCATATGTGCCCTTCCATAGGTTGGCACCCTGTCCACGGTGTACCCTTCCTCGTGCTCAAAGTCCTGGTATAGGCTCCAGGCTGACCTTGTACAGGATAAGCGGTATAGAAAATAAATGAATGAACTTTAAGAAAGCAATCCTCAGCCTACTCAACTAAGGGGCAATGACCTCCTCAGTTTAGTGTTTCCAGGACATGAACCTCTGGCAATAAAAATTTTCTTATAAGATTATTCCATCTAAGATCAGGTTTCATATTTCCTTAATTTCTGTCATTATGATTGAAATGTTGAACTCAGCAAAATCCCCAGTGAGCACTTAACACCTACAGTCCAGCTGGATGTAGATAAACACTGGAGGTGTTAATTTAACAGTTGTAATTTTACTGCGTGTTTGGCATTATTTAAAATTCAATGTCTTGCTAAAGGTATAATGAAACTGTTTATCTGCTATGAACAAATAACTAAGAATTTGGAAAATTATATCTGAACAGTTAAAAGAATGAAACTCAAAACCTTTAGACATTAAAACGTGAATTAATAAAGCACATTACCCGGTGTTCAAAGTAATGTTTATGTAAACCAAATGCATCCAAAACCTGTAAGAACATTTTATGCATGAAGAAAAATTTGATATATGGTTAATAGGTAATTCTAGCGATGTCCTGAACTGTTTGCATGTCCAGAATTGAATATTCATTACTACTCAGTACGACACATTAGTTTGCTTGTGCACCTGAAAGACAAAAAAATCTGTCTGCCATATATTTGAAGTTGTCTTGCCTTGTTTCGATTCTGTCAGTATGAGCAGACTGCCTGGTGATACCTCTTTGACCCCTATTTCCTGTTCTAGCCCTCAACCACTATTAGCACTCACTGTCTCATAGCTGACGTGACTTGGATCCTTTTACACACACACACACACACACACACACACACACACACACACACACACACACACACACACACACACACACAATCCCTTCTCTCATAGTATTATATGTAGCTACAGGTGTTGTGCACTATACTTTATTCCCCAAAGGTATACTATGTTTTCATACATTACACAATGGTCACAGGCTTCTGCTAAAACAGTCACTGAAAAAAAGCAGTCTAAAATTGAAAGTCATGTTTACAGACATTGCAGCAGTAAACATGTGGTGGATTATAAAAAAATACGGTATGATAAGCATAGGATCTGGTATCACAACTTCCCATCTATTGTGATATCCAAACATAGTATTTGTCAGAACAGGTAGTTCTTTGTTTACAGCCAGTGCTGCCATTTATATACTGTACATACATGTAAAAATTTTTGAAAACTATCACCAGTAATATAATACTTCTAATCTATTTTTAGGTTTTAGATTATTCCGTTTTTAACCTTAGAGTACACATCACCACTATAAGATGAAATCAAAGTATTTGAACTGATCTTATTACAGCCTACTGTGCAGTATACAATTATACCTCTAGTGTGATATCCCTTGTGCTCCTCACTGTACATTGGTTTCATTGTTTGATTGATTAATTTCATAACATTGAAAGGCAATTAAGAAAGAAGGAAATTAAACGTTCATCACACTAAAAAAAAAGAAACCTGGCAGGAAACTGACAGCAAATTTCTAGGAGCAGACTAGTAGTTACTATAATTAATATTTTCACCATTCTTACAACGTTATTTGTTGAAACATAATGCCACCTTATAGTGTATTTTAAATAAGTGTGGTTCTATTTTTAAGGATTATACTGTAAATTGGTAGTTTATTACTGTGGGAAAAAACACTGCTGCAATTTTAGTTATACTCTTGTTTTATCTATCATTGTCAAGTATACACTACTGTGCATCTTGTATTTATTAGCATGTGGAGGCTGGAGCTTATTTCAGGGAACGTATAGGTCACAGGGTGGGTTACCAAAATATTGCAGGGCACAAGCACTCACACTCCCAATCACATACCATAGGCAATTTGGAAATGCCACTCAGCCTACAACTCAGGTCTTTGGACTTTGGGAGGAAACCAGATTACCTGGAAGAAATCTATCAAACAAAATGAGAACATGCAAACTCTACACACACAGATCAGAGGTGAGAAACCCCTGAAAATTTCAATTAACATAAGAAAAAATAAATATAAGATACTTATTTACATATAAACCAAAGAAGACTATTTTCTATTACATAATCAAAATATACAATAATTGCTCATATGAACGTTTATAAAAAAAGATGCAACAGTTAAATTGAACACCTATGGATTGATGTGCTAGACAGCTCTCTCCACTACCATCATCAAAACTTTAAGTCACAAACACAATTTATTTGTATTTGGAAGAATGGTGTTCATCCAACATGTCCAGTTCCAGAGACAGGAACAGGGCACACTAAAAGCCCTGTGACTTGTTATGGCACAAAATCTTGCTAAAAAAACAAATTTTGCTCATAATTATTTTATATTCAAATAATTTTAGTTAAACATTTTTTTTAAAATTATTTTACTGGTAGGAACGTACACACAATTGAGCTGACACAGCTGTGCAGTGAGTAGTGTTCCTGATTCACAGCAGCAATCCCTAGTTTAATCCTTGGGTTACTGTCTGTTTTTCAAATTGTATATTCCCCCTGTGTCTAAGCAGGTTTTCCTGTCGGTTCACCAGTTTCCTCCCACCTTGCATTTCATCCCTACATGTCCCATCAGGGGGAGTACTCCTGTCTCACATGATGTTCCCTGGGTGAATATATTTAAGGGGGATTTAGGAGGACTGAAATATGCCGGAAAGACAGACACCATACCCACATCTGCACAAATAATGGCACAATGTTATTTGTCCAAACCTGTTCAATATGTTAATCGAAAGAATGCACAGGTGCATTAGCCAATCAGACCACAGCAAACAGGACTACAAGCCAGTCACACCACAGCAGAGAGGTCTAAAAGCCAATCCCAAAACAGAACACAGCGTCAACAGTTTTACAGGTTTGGATCTGTATTGTGTTCTTGACATGAAACTGTGTAAAGAAGATGGACTTCAGAATACATTCAGATGTCCTATTTACAACACTGAGGCAGGCTATTATTATTGCAAATTAATGTAATCTTTTTTTTTTTTTTATCATTCTACTCATTAGTATTGACCTCTTGTCCTTTTAATGCTTCCCACATGTTTTTATATGTTTGTATGTGCTGTATGTATGTATGTATGTATGTATGTATGTATGTATGTATGTATGTATGTACTGTACGGTACATACATACATACGAATGAGTATGAATGAGTGAATGAATTAATGACTTTTCCCATCTTTATATAAATAATGTGAGAATCTATGTCAATGTAAGCATGATGAAATATGGGAAGTAAAAAACGTATGTGTTGTGTCTCACTGAACCTGTACAAAAGCTGTAAAAACAGGTCTTGAGTAGGTTTTGCATGACCAGCATTTGAATATAACACTACACCAGCATGTACCGGCTCTGTTCTGCACTTCATACCTGTCACTCAACTTTGCTTTTAATGCATACCGTGCTAAATACCTCTACTGTGTCCAAAACTGTACACACCTTTTTATCCAAAACAGAATATTAGTGTAGTGAATAGTGTGCTTTAGAGACATACAGTACCTAATAACAAGAATTACATAATAGGAAATAGAAATGGCTAAATGAATGACACTACATAACTAACATTTTGTTTATTTCTTAGTTATTGTTTAGATTTTGTTCTGTTGTTTAACTGCGTGGGAATTAACTATTACGCGACCTCGCCATTCATTTAGCTATTGCGCCATCTAGTGGACAAATACAGTACGTTAAACTTTTCCAAAAAGCTATCATTATTTAAAAAAAAAAAAAAAAAAAGTCCGGTCACTAGGATAGCAATACTATTGGACGATAGAGCGTCAATCTCTCTTATGCTGCTCTCCGATTGGTTCACGAAGCCGTCCATCATAAAGCAAGGCGTTACTTCCAAGTCGTTGTGTAGCGCAAAAATGGCAGAGAACCTTAAAGACCTAAGCAGACCCCAGATGTTTTTATTTGGTGAGTTCCTTCGATACAGTATTGTATTGCATAACCAGTTTGGCGTTCCTAATATTTATTTTCCATCAGAATGCAAACTGGGTAAATATTAATCCTATGAGTAGTAACTTTACATGATAAAAATACTAGCTAGCAGGAGTTAGCCTGTTTTTTGCCTTTGTTTTTAGCCACTCAGCTATAGCCTGCAGAAACAACGTGGAGTCAGTGGACGCCTGCTGCAAACCTAAATATGTATACAACATATCATTTTTATGGATTTTTGCACCGAGTGTATACTCACTTTTTAGTGTAGTGTTTTGTTCCAGTGCTTATAATGTTATGCACGGTTAGGGTTATCCTGTACAGCTTCAGGTCGATACTAAAGTATGGAGACTGTGAGTGTGGCTGAATCCCAAATGCCTCTCTGCTCTCTTTCCAAGTCTGCCTGTTTAACTCTTCACCAGTGACCACCAGATACGAAAATGATGAAAATTGTCACAACTCGAAAGTTGTTTACCTTAGCTTCATTTAACAGCTTCACAGCCAAGTTGAACATGAGTAATTAAATATAGTTTGTTCCTATACCATTATATAACATTAGTTTCTCCCTTAGTTTCTCCCTGTAAAACAGAGTGCAATACAAATTACAGTGGAACCTTGGATTACGAGCATAAATCCGGAAGTGGGCTCGTAATCCAATTATATACCCAGGTATATTATATATCCAAGTATACAGTATGTGTGAAGAACGCTGGAGGCTGTTTTTTTTTCTTTATTTTTTTTATTTTTTATAAATATTCCTACAGGTTTCACACTATTGAATTATTCACACATTGGTATCCTGTGTGCAATTTTTATGCTAAGTTTGATTAGAAATAGTAATTATGGTAATAATAATTATGCTGAATAAAAATGCATGTTATAGGAATGGGCTGTAATTAATTATTATTTGGTCACAGAAACAACCAAAAATGGCCACAGAACCAGTGCTCTTATTAATCTGTGCTATTTTTTTTTTGGCTGTGACCCATTTTTTATTATTATTATTATTTTTTGCTCAGTCACGTTTGCATAGTTGATTAAAAGGAAATAAAATTAAAAAATCATATGCCTAGAATAAAAAAAAAATCATATGCATAAAAAAAAAAAAAAAGACATGTCCCTCTATATTGCACACTTCTGACCCCCATAAAACGTAGCGGTAATAAAGGCCATGTTTGTACACCAAATAATGTTTAGTTCTTATTATTTTACATCGCCTTACTCGTATCTTTTGATAATGTAACACCATGAAAATGTGTGTCTGTTGAACTGCTCAGAACCGTGTGCACTCAGCATAGAATCAGTTATATCCAACATCATCGGTCATGATGACCAAGCTGAAAAACAGCCAATTTCAGTCACTGACTGATCGACAGGTGCAACTCTATTTTAAATGTAATAACTAAAAAAAACTCACGGTGATACATTAATCGGGACACAAATGAATCAGGATTCATAACTGAATCAAATTTATTGCCTAAAATAAGGTCCTGTTTTGATTCCAGCATATGTTTAGCTAGATGTGCATTGTATAGTCCAGGTGTACTGGATAATAATACTTATGATTTTCTTGTTGCCCAGGGTGTGTGCTGAAGGCTGATAAAAAAGAGCACAAAGTCGAGGTAGATGATGATGAACTTGACCATCAGCTGTCCTTGAAAGCGGTATTTTCAACACATTTGAATTTTAATATTTAGATAAATGTATGATCCTTATAGCTAGAACATGCCAAGGCAAAGTTCATGCAAGACACTGATTTCACTGAAGTGCCAACAATAAAAATACTTATTAGTGCACATTTTTAAGCAACTTTTAAGCATTCAGTGCCTTTATAATTTTTGTTTACTTGTGTGTGTGTTTGATTTGTCCTATAGGATATTCATGAATTTACAAAAATATGCAGAAACACAGATGTCACTTTTTTCCATACTTCATGTAGAGTTCTTGAGAGGGTCCTTTATATTGTTTCAGTGCTTCTTTACCTTTTTTGCAATTCTGCCCATTTTCTCAGGTGTGTCTGGGAGCAGAAGCAGAGGATAAGTTACATACAGTTGAGATTGAGGGAGTGACATACGATGGTAAGACGACCAGAATTCCTCTTGCTGTGCTGAAGCCATCCATTCTTCCGTCTGTAAGTGCTTTAGCATGATATTTCAATACTGAATCAAATCATGTTTATAAACTGCCTTTATTGAGCTCTGGCATTGTGTATTGTGTTGTTATTGTGTAGTTACTCAAGTAATGAGTGCTTTATAATATGTGTACTACATAGTAATTAGAACAGTGTTGTGTGTTTAAAGGCAGTTGCATGTAAAGTATTGTATGTGAGAAGTAAAATTTTTTAGGCTTGATAAGAATTTTGATTTTATCTACAGTAAATATCAAATATGCAAAAGGGAATGTATTGTTCATGTTCATAATTCTTACATTCAGGTCTAAAATATGTAACAAATGTGGAATAAAATTTTTTTAAAATAAGGATATGTATAGTAATATATATTATTATATACTTTTTGAATATGTTGAATGTACACCGTTTGGGACTGTTAAATGATTCAATTGATCAATTAAATGAATTGATCCCCTAAAAACA
Source organism: Clarias laeviceps (assembly GCA_030014305.1). NCBI lineage: Eukaryota > Metazoa > Chordata > Actinopteri > Siluriformes > Clariidae > Clarias > Clarias laeviceps. The sequence continues at coordinate 19,856,907 of JAQMYJ010000002.1, read as the reverse complement.
ACCAAACAACAAAATCTGTAATAAAATTAGAAGAGTACAGAAGAGTCACAAAAACAGTAAGGATCAAGAACAATAAATAGTCGAATTGGAGGTTATTTCCATCTTTATATTTTTTAATAATCTGTGCATTAAAACAGTTTAAATGTCAGCACTGATCAGTATTTTCTGCTATGATTAAGCTTTTAATCAAAAGCATAATTTCTTTCATTCAAAAGCTGTGCTTTTTTTAAGCATGTTGGAAAAATGTGTCTTCTTTGAAGTTAGGTAGAGTTAGGATTGAATGGTCATGTAAGGGTTGGGCTGAGTGGAATCTGGCCATGACATCACCGATTACTCGTTCTGTGAAAAACATGACTTATTCCGTAATAAAGGGAATGTCATGTGGATGTATACTCACAGAACCTACACCGATTAGCCTTAACATTAAAAAAACACTTACTGTAGGTTTTGGGGTCCCCATGTGGTTGGGGTGTGGCTCTGCAGTTCCTCTGGGGGTCAGATTTGTTTGTCCGGTGCATCCCTTAGGATTGGGATTTGGATCTGAGGAGTTTGGAGGCTAAATTGGTAGCCTTGGGCTTATTGCCTGCTGGGGCTGTGGTGCACTGGGTGATCTGGTACCTTTCTATCATAGCAAGCATTGACATTTTTCGGTGAGTTGCGTTGACTTTCTGTTTGATTGGACCGGATGGTCTGGCCTTTTGTCCTAACGGGCATGCGTGAGCCTTGGGTGCCCCTGATTATGTCACTGGTTTACTGGAATGTAATTGGTGATCAGTGTTGTTCAGTTCACCTAGTGGCGGTGTTGATGTTAATGCTGACAGGGGTGTGTGTGTGTTGGTATTAAATCCTGTACCACAATGATTAGATGTGCAGTATCTTGGTAGTATAATTTAAAATTGTGTTGACGGGACAAAACACAAAGTGCTTTTCTTTAGTCTGTACATAACAACATTGAGCTGATCTAAAATAAATTATGCTAATTCCTATGTTGTGTGTTCTAGGTATGTTGCTTTTGCCAGAGCAAAAACTTGCTAACCAAAACTTTTATGGTTAGAAATTCTTTCATTACTAAAGTTGGGATTGAAAATAAATATAAGCACTTATTAGCTGTAATTAAGTTTAATATAAAATCTTTAAAAAGTTATATAAACTGTGCATTGATGTAGTTTTGAACAGCAGCAGAAACACTTATTGCTTGTAATAGTAAAGTAGATTTGATAATGTGTTGTTTGTGTGATTGATATATTTATCTATTTGTTAATTTTTAATTTAGACTTTAATTTAAAGAACTTAAACCTTTTTCATATTTTGTGAGATAATAAATTCACAGATTTAATTATTTGTCAAGCCAAAAAAGTCTGAGAAATGTATATGTAAGGGGAAAGCTTGCGAGTGCATGCGTATACACACACACACACACACACACACACACACACACACATGCACGCAGTGTCTCTCTCTTTCTCACTCACACACACAGACACACAGACAAAAAAACTGTACCCGAGATGAGATGCTTTAGTTTTGTTTAGTGCGCTGAAAACCAGAGTGAGTAAAGATCCGCTGGCTTGAGCATTGTTCTGTGTATTTTAAACACCTTTCTCATTTGGCAAAATATCTGACAGTTCCTCGACAGCATTAATAATGGTGTGGTACATATGCAGCTAGCCTTATTTCATGTCATTTTAGGTTGCCATGGATTAACATGTCTTAACACTGAGTACACAGTGAACTTTGCTCTTTTTAGTTAAGGACAGTTTTTAAGACCATTTAGCTGAGCCTTAGTTCCAACATTACTGAGTTAAAAACAGTGTGACTTTTTTATTACCTGTGCTAGAACACTTTCCACCCAAAGATGATGATAAAAGTAGCAAATCGGCTAAACCCGGCCAAACTGGCAACACGACTTGTGACTTTACTGGATCATTTTCTAGATTACTGCTCACTTCAAGTACTATTTCATACATTGTCAGTACAGTGTGTTCATTCCTATCTGTAAATGTTCCATGCAGAACACTGGGTTAAAAGTGCTCCATAAAATTTACTAGGGTCAACCTAGTATGATTTCAGGGACTATTTGTATTAGTTGAGTGCATTCAGACATGAACCAAACCCTGTAAATCTCAGAAAGACTTATGGAAAGGGCTGTACGTCTGAAAAAGGCTATAGAGGCTGTCAATAAAATTGCACATGACCATGCTGTTGAGTATTTCATATGCAGAGAGAAGGAAATAAGAGACAAGATGTGCTTCATTGTTTTTGTGTTATTGACTTCATGATCCAGGAAAAGTTAAAGGGTAGTGAGGGAATGACTGTTTGTAGTTGCTCTAATGTAAGTGATAAAAAGAAGTACATTTCTTGGACCTTATGTAATATTAGACATGTTCCTAAATAGTTATAAATTTGTTGTTCATCAATAGATTAAATGCTGTAACTCCTGATGTTTGCTGGAGTACAAGAGGAACAAAACACTTTAAAACATGTTATGGTTGGAAAATAGTCAGTTTCAAGGTGGTATGAGTAACTTCATGTAACTTCATGTCGTGCCACATTACACCTCCTTTTTTTTAAATGATCACTGTCATTTTTTTGTTCCCCTGAAGTGAGAACATGCATTATGTCTTACACTCTTTTAATGTCAAATTGGTTTAAAATGTCATTTAAATAGACCTAAATTACAGGCTACTGTGCAGTTCCTACTTAGGAATTGGGTGAGACTATGGAATGATTTTGGATAATAGTATTCTTTGTCTTTCTGTGTAATGTAATTACACGGCTGTCACGTAAACATTAACCAGAATACACTTGCACGCCCTTAGCTGTTTACGTTTGGTTGCTATGGACACATGTATCCTACCTTTACCTGGAATGTTCATTCAGAATCTTTGGCTGGATTTTGAGATTCCAGAAGTACTCAAGTATGTTTTGAAGAAGAGTTTGTTTAACACTAGGTCCATTTGAGGACTACTGGTATGTAATGTTCAGAATGTCTCAGAGCTTTAGAACTCATGATGTTTGTCAAAATTAAGACTAAACATGAAAGAGGCAGGTGCTTTTACCATCAGGCACTACCGTATTTTTTTCTTTTACTGACATACCTATTTCCGTTTATAATTTATTTGGTTTCTATATAAATTATATAAATAATGCTTGTAAGTATCAGCTCCCTAAATTTCAGCTTGAATTAGTAGCACACAGCCAATAATAATAATGCTGCGAATTAAATGTTAATCATCTTTTTTATTTTATATACTGTATATACATTCATTAATAAATTTTTAATTTTTTACTTTTAAATTTTTTTTTTAGCTAAGTTTAGGGGGATTTGAAATCACACCTCCATTCACGTTCCGTTTGCAGTCTGGAGCCGGACCAGTCTACATCAGTGGGCAACATTTTGTTAGTAAGTTACTAATTTCTCATATCCTATTAGTTTTTATTTAACGTTCTTTAATTCTAGTTAAACAATTATGCTAATTGTCTCATTTTACAGTAGGGTTGCATGATTTTATAAAAAAAAAAGGATTATTTTGATCATTGAGGTTATGATTGCAATTTAAATTGCATTATGTACCTTTTTGTTTTATAAATGTACCATTTTGCATTCAGACAGATTTATCAAGGATAACAGCAAGTATTGGGACAAAAATTGTTTCGGAATATTTGTTCGCCAATATTTCTTTATTACCTCCAAGATTATATAAAAATGAAACAAATACTTAATATATTGACAAACTACGTAAATTCCCAACTATGGACATGTTACCTGTAATAAATTGTAGCCTCTTGCGATTAAATAATTGCACAGGCCCATATTGTAACTAAATGCAATTAATTGTGCATTAGTAGTTTACACTTTTGTTTTAAATGCATATCATTACTGTAACATGCATCGTGTAAACTTCCTTTTTGGTTTAGGCACGAAGGAGTCCGATGATGAGGAAGAAGAAGAGGAGAATAACACATCACCTGTGAAGAGACCATCCAACATGGCCTCTGGAAAAGTGCCACTGGTAAGCAAATACTTAAAATATGATCGACTCTCAAATTGCCCATGTCCCAGTTTTAGCCACCTAACAGTCAGCCTGGTTTTTATATAAAATCTACACTGCTTGTTCAAGGTTCCTGAGCATGATGTATCATATTATGTTTAAATTGCATTATTTTAAATAATTGAAACTACAGGGTGGACCATTTATATAGATACACCTTAATAAAATGGGAATGGTTGGTGATATTAACTTCCTGTTTGTGGCACATTAGTATAT